>VOQK01027402.1:7552-19104 GCA_015052645.1 Benitochromis conjunctus
TGCAATAATCCTCTTTTTTTTGGTGGATTTTTGCTTTATTTTTCACCTTTACGAAAACTGTACATGCCCTTTATGCTTATGCATGCTGCCTGCAACAACCTTCGGTGAGGACAGCAAAGGGATAATAATGAATAAAAGAAAATGTGACGTGGAATGGTTAACTAACCCTGCTCATCATATAAAACCACAATATTTCAGATTATAACAGCTGAATTTAAAATATGTTTAAATTCAAAGAAAAGAATAGCAGGGGCATTATTCATTCATTTCTCCCTCATCCGCCTCCAAATCTAACATATCAGGTGAGTGAAGTGAAGACATAAAGACCTTTGCAGCTTCACATCATGCACTGTGACTAAGCCTCGCCCTCTTTAAGACCTCAAGGATCTGATTAAAATCCCTCAGTTTTACTTCCGTGACTAAAGCTAAACATGCTGTAACCTCTGACTCACTCTGACTTCAGCTTCTGAGAACTGTCTCAAAAGTACATGAAAATTTATGTTATTTTCTACATTTTTTTAAACATATAATTAAGATGAAGTCACCGTAGGATCCTTAACTTGACTTAATTCGGCACACATTTCTTAAAACTCGCACCAACTCCTCTTGGCAATGAAAAAAAGAATACTTTCTCTTAATCCCTTCAGTACAAAAATGCATGTTTCGCAGGTCTGCAAAAGAGTGGTCTTATCCCCATAGCCCCTGCTGTCATGTGCTGCTATTAATTGCTCATTAAACACCACGACATGCTGGAAGTGGCCCAGTGGGGACATGAATGTAACTGCATGAAAAACAAAGAAAATACAAATATAATAATCAGTGGACCTCGACCAGATGCAATGTAGTAACTATGACGGCAGTGATGTAATGAGTAAACCTGTTACGACCCCAGCTCACCGGGGTAAGGGGAGAAACATTAATTAACCAGATGGAAGAGGTTAAATGGTAGGTAATTGGTTTATTTTATAGATTTTTCCACTGACAACAAAATTTTAGAAGCAAAGAAGAAGAAGAAAAGCAGAAGTGTGTCACAGTTATTGTTTGTGGACTTTTAGTTGAAGACCAACTATTCAGGACAAATTTTTCTGCTCACAAATAAGTCCAAAAGGTAACATAAGTACAACAAAAACACATGAAAGTCCAAAAAAATCCAAAAAGGTGGCGGCATGAGAGCTAACAGAGGAAAGACAGCATATATATATGCATACACTGAAGGCTGATGGGTAACGAGACACGGGTGAACATAATTACTGGAAGTGAGAACATCCAGAGAGTCGGAGAAGACACGGGAATAAAACTAGTGCAGGAAAAACTAAAAACAGACACAAGATTTACACTCAACATAAAGACGGAAACTAGGGAGGAATGGCGGGAAAAGGCATGAACAGGAAGACGAGAAAGATGGAGACACGGGAAGTGAAGCATTAAGGAAAATAAAGGAACTGGAACTTAGTTACAAACTAAGAAATCAAAATTTACACTAGAACAATCTTAAAATGTCACCAAAAGTGAACCAGAAATTCATTCTTCCACTTTAAGCAGAGATGCTCAGACCTCCCTTTGCTCAGCCACCTGCACCAGCTCTTCTGGGGGAAACCCAAATATTTCCAAGCCAGCTAAGGGAGTGTCCAGGATCTGCTACCAGTGTAACATCCCTAAACACCTCAAATCTTAGGTGTTTTGGGTGCCTCCTTTCAATGTGGAGCAATGTGGAACAAGTATCCAAAACTCATTCTATAAAATATAAGAACCAAAACTTCAAACAATACAATAAATAAAAACCCAAGTTTACCTGATGTCCCTGACCATCCTCACTGCCGCCTACCTAAAAAGAAAAAAGACAGGAGGCAGTAGCACCTCTCAGCCTAGTGCCAGGGATGTGTATGAATGAGCAATCCCTCAGCTAAGAAGAGGCAACACCCAATATCAAGTAACCTTGAACTTTGCCGTGTACAAACAGAGGAGGTATGAGTCCTTTTAACAGCTTTCACGGTGCTGTGGATGGAGCCGGGGCCTGGAGAACCGGATTAATCAAAGGTGGCAGTAGGCGGGATGCAGGAGGAGCAGTCAGGTGAGGAAGAGCAGAGAAGCAGATGCGGGGGCTTGCACACACACCGCCCAGCATACTGATCACTTAAATGACACAAGCAGGGAGGGAGAGGCATGACCCAGGGCTGTAGCAGAGTGGTATCCAGCTACAGATTGTGCCATGACCCTCCTGTTCATCCTGAAAGTGGAAGAAGAAAGGATTTTCCTTTTGTTGCCTGGTACTGTAACACTTTTCCTGCACTGAGCACTGACAGGTGGGGTCAGTATCTCAGTCCTGCCGCAGCCAAGTGTCACTTGGGAATCTCCACCTTCGACAGTCGGTGGAAATATTGGTTATTCCCTGTGCTGCTAAGTGGAAGTTAATAGTGCAATCTGACTTTCTGCGGTCAATAAGCTGCGCCTAGTTAGGTTTAATTAAGATGTGCAAAGCAATTCTTCACTTAGACACTCTAAAAAAAAATAAAAAATTCCAGGTCTGGGTGATTAATGTTTGCTTAAATACATTATACACTGTTTCTAATATATTACAAAAAAATGTGAAAAACAGATGCTTGCTAAATTGACAGATTGTATTGACTTATGCTTTCCTTCCTCTCCCCTCACATAAATATGAGCCCGCGATGACATACAGGCTTTTATCTCCTTGTAAAGGAGGCTAAATGGAGCAAAGGACCAGACAGCGTAACAGGAGCAATAAAGTAAAAGCTGGAGTCTGTCATAACGGCTAAGAGACATTTTGAACTCATCACGATGCTCATCGCGGTCCGTTTTCTCTCGCCCTTTAGCCGTCTGCTGATTAAGTAGATTGCTGTCCAGGAAATGTTTAAGAATGAATCACCACAAAGGGAGATCAGTCTTCAACATAAAGCGCTGTGGTGTGTTATGAGTGAGTCGTAAAAGGCCTCTGTTGAGCATAATGGCCCAGATCAGATATGTGATTGAAGTCTGTTTTATGGAAGCTCATTCAAAACAGAAAAGTCTGATAAATGAGAAGAACTCGCTGCCTCGTTTACAATAGAGGTCATTTTTAAGTTGTTGCTGTTGCTGCTCTTATGCAATTCTTTGCAGTAGCACTTAGATGAAGCAGCTTCATCCTGCAGCATAATGTGTGTGGGTGTGTCAGAGTGCTCTGTGCATATGGAGACACGCAGAGATAGAAGACGTTATGTTAGGAGTTTCACAGCCCACCTTTGTGCTTTTGCCCTTGTTGGGAAGACACGCTTATTTTAAGGCAGTAATGAAAAGGTCCAGTAAATAAGAAGCTGTGAGAAACTACCGGACATCTCGGAGTTGTGTGCTGTGTGTGTATAGTGCAGCTTACTGCATTTTACAGAACGGGATCGATTGGTAGCCAGCATTGAAGTTATAGCATGTACATAAAATGGTGGTTTAAAGAAAATTATGTGAAGACTTCTAATAAACAAGCTAATGTTGTGGTTATGGTCAACACGCTCGTCAGTGATTGTAGGATTTAGGATTACAGAGGAAACAGACATGAGGAAGCTAGGTAAAAGCCTTCTGGAACAGGTATAGACAAAGTAAAAACAGGAAGTGAAGTGATTGTGGAAGTTATTTCACAAACTGCTTCTGTGTCATCTGGGAATTTGCTCTTGCATTGATGTATCTCAGAGATGCCTGGCTGGTATTTCAGCCTGACTGTGGATGGAACATTGTGCATGTAAATAGTTGGTCTTTGACCATTGAAGGCTCTTCATTCTGAGAGTCACTTTCACTGATTCACACACAGATTCTTGCAGTATTTATTCTCTGCACTTTAAGAGCTTTACCTGGAAACCCTTTCCAGGTAAAGCACGGAAAGAATACAGAAAGAGCACGGAAAGAACTCAGCAGACCAGCAGATAAAAACCCACAACCTTTATGCTATGAGGCAACAGCGCCATTGCACTAGAGCAAGGGTGTCAAGTATTCAATTTTCAATTCAATTCAATTTTATTTACATAGCGCCAAATCACAACAACAGTCGCCTCAAGGCGCTTTACATTGTAAGGTAGACCCTGCAATAATACATACAGTGAAAAACCCAACAATCATATGACCCCCTATGAGCAAGCACTTTGGCGACAGTGGGAAGGAAAAACTCCCTTTTAACAGGAAGAAACCTCCAGCAGAACCAGGCTCAGGAGCCAGAATTAGCCCGCCAGAGACTCCAATCTGACACTGGATGGCTTTGGAGAATGTGAAGGAAGGTATAGATTTTGGACTTTTAACTATATTGTTGAAAGTTTTAGAGCTTTTCCTACTAAGACTTTTCCCATAACTGTTCATACTATACCAAAGTTATAAAACAATGGATAAACATTTAAATAGCAGAAAAAAATACCTTTTTAAAAGACTTTCATGGTGGGTCAACAGTAAAATAAAAAGAAAAGAAAAGTTAGCAAAAACCTGTTATAATTACAGAACGGTCTGGACAATGAGGCACCAGAACTTTTTCTTTAATTTTGCACATTTGTTGACTCACAAACAGTCGTGCTGCTTGTGGCATTCATGTGCCACATAAGCCCTGCTGCACATGAAACAGTAGCAGTTGCACTCAGAGGCCCCCACAGGGTGGTGCTCTGTGCTCTATCTTTAAAAAAAAACACTCAGGAATTGATTGGAAAAACAGGACAAAGAGCCAAAGGCTTGGTCCGGCTTTCAAACATCACCGAATCCCAATCAAAGCTAGAATCTTCAAGATGGCCACACCTGAAAACGAAAGGATCCCCTGCCAAAGTCTTGGTACCAGACATCACATGATTCCTTACATGGTATAGAGCAGTATGTATAAGATGGTGTACATGAATAACTTTAAATGTTTGTTTTACTGAAACTAAGTAGAGCAGTTAGTCGTCTGGAGTGGTCTCTTGTTGAACAGCAAACCTCTCTCCTCCTCTTAAAGTGTGCACAACCCACACAGCTGCAATAGCTACATTTACAGGAATAACATCAGATTAAAATAACCTGGAATTATTCTTCAAGGCTTTTTGTTTATAGCAGTGAAATTAACATTTTTACATGGGAAATAGCGAAAGTGTCTTTTCAATGCAATTCCATCTCTGTTTGGTAGAGGTCCTAACCTCCAGCAGAAGTACACTTACTGGATGATGAGCAGCAAATCAGAAAAATCAAGTGATTTGATTGTAATCATTGAAGACATCCTCAGAAATTTCCCTTGAAGCAGAGTCTAATGTAAGATGAATATCACATTTGTGTGAGAAGTTGGCCTTTAGATAATTAAAAAAGTGAAATGATGCAGAGCTCATTTCACAGATCCAGCCTGATTATTTAGTGCATGTAAAGTATTAAAGCAAACTGACCCAGTAATAAATAGTCCAGTCAAATCTCTGCTTAGTCATTGTTGCCATTCAGATCCTTTGTTATTGTGTGTTTTTAATACTTTGATTTATTTTGACTTTGTATGCCTTTAACAAGTTTGCTTACCAAAAAAAGGAGGCTAGCAACTTCCTTCACAAACAAAGCTGGCATGTAGCCCGATACACACATCGCTATTGCAGCGAAATCCCCTTTCTTGTTGGGAGAAAGTAATCACTGGTAGCATCTTTTAGCTCATTACAGTTACTTTAAACATCAGAGATGGTGTTATTTATTAGATCCCAATTTACCTTTGTTACAATTGTATTTGAGGTACTATGTAGCCAAGAAAAAGGGTTGAAGTTGTTTTTTTTTAACCCTGAGTAAAGTGGGTCACCCAGTCATAGCCTTCAAGAAGACACCTCCCTTCACTTCTAAGACTTTAACTTAACCTGTATTCAGCCATCCGTCAGTTCATTTTCAAACTTCTAATCCTGTTGATTTAAGTTCTATCTAAATCAATTAAATTAGATTCAGAAGTGAAAGCTTAGTTGGCATCTACATCACCCGGTCATTGTGCCTTTGGGTATTTTTAATGCAACATTTAATTAGCAAAGTATTGACGTGAGCTGTTCAGTTAAGTTGAAGTTGAAAAATGTGGAAATAGTTTTCCTTCTTCATTATTTCATCCACTTTGTAGAACTACCAGTACCACTGGCAGCAAAACAGTTGACCTGAGGTTCACTGTGGACAGTGATGCTGGTGTTCCAGCAGTTTCCAGTACATGGTAGGCTTGAACCTTGGTGGTTCCCAGGTTGTTCCTGAACATCTTAACCAATTTCCTTCCATCAGACAGTGACCTTTTTGGGTGTTTTTCCAGACCTTGGTAATGTTGTAAAGTAAAGTAAGTACAATTTTATTTGTATAGCATCTTTGAAAATTAAAAGATTACAAAGTGCTTCACAGAAAAGATATAAAAACAAAAATGAACCAAAAGCAAGTTGAAAAAGATGAGCTTTTAGCTGTTTTTTAAAAGAGACCACTGAGTCCACAGATCTCAAGCTCAAAGGGAGAGAGTTGCAGAGTCTGGGGGCCTTTGTTACAAAAGCTCTGTCACCTTTCGTTTTCAGACTCCTATGATGGACAACCAGCAAGCCCTGATCACATGACCTCAGGGACCTGCTGGGGATGGATGTAAAAGATCTCTGATGTATGTTGGTGCTTGTCCATGCAGACCTCTAAATGTCAAAGTCATAATCTTAATGTGGACTCTGAAACGTAACATTGTGACACATCAGAATAACTTGTAGTTGCGTACCACCAACCACCACCAACGATTCCTTTTCACCTTTCACTCTTTAAGCAAATCTCCACGTTGTTTACACATCTGGAAAAATGATCTCTCGCATCTCTTTCCCACGCCTTTTTTCTGGGTGGAATCTCTGCTACCGTTCTGCAGCTCCCCATTTTGTTAGTATGTAGAAATATTTCATCCTCCTCCTGTCTTCCCCGTCTCATCCTGCAGGGAATGACCCCTCTCATGTACGCCTGTGTTCGTGGTGATGAGGCCATGGTCCAGATGCTTCTTGACGCCGGAGCGGACATCAACAGCGAGGTCAGTGTCAACAGTCCGCTAGTCAAACGCAGCAGTGTCACAATGATTGCACTTTTTTTTTTTTTGTTCTGGTCTAACATGTTTGTTCACATTTGTTTCTGTAAACAGTGAAACTATGAACCCACTTTGTGTTGCTCTTCCTCCCCCCTCCCCCTATCGTCATTGTCTCACCTGCTCTCAGCATGCTCTCTGTTCCCCGGCAGCTCATTACACAAAGTGCACCAATAAGCAATAAGCGAGTATCACTGTTTTAACACCGTTACAGGAAAATAATCCATTTTGCAGGCAGTTATTTCATTAAGTTTTACACTCTAAATCCAGCAGCAGTTTGCTTTATACCACATCAATAATATATTTCTGTTATAATTGTGTGCACTTAGTGTAACTTGCTACCACAGACTCTGCATGAAGCTTGAAAATCATTGCACCTATCTGTTGGGCTTAACAGTGCACTATTAGAATTCCTGTTTTTCTCTCTGTAGTGTGTGTGTGCGTGTGTGTGTGTGCGTGTGTGTCGCTTAAATTTTCAGTTAGAAAATGCAAAAGTAAAACTATTTATGCGTGCTCCTTCACCGTAGTGACCTCATTATTGATCACTGTGATTGCTCCATTGCTTTGATGCTTGTGTTAAGTGCAGTGTTGACTCAGACGCAAAGCGCTACCTGTAAAATCAACCATAAGTTTATTGAATAAGGATAGATGAAGCTAACATGAATTCAAACAAAATAAAAACACCTCATTTACTTCTTCTGGAGCCTCGCTGTGTAGATAGTTTTATGCAGAGGCTGTGAGATATTTTATCTGTCTGACATTTCAGCTATAACACCAATAAACAGAGACGAGCTGAATGCTGTTTGCACTCCAAAAACCATATCCTGCTTTAACTAGAGCAGCTGCCCCCAGCTCAGGGGGAATTTTGATGTGAACATACCTGTGAAATATTCTCAGGTAGAATAGAGATATTCTTTCCTCTTTGTCTCGTAATGCAGATCACTTGTACCTGCAACCAAAAAGAATCTCAAGACTCAAAAGTAACATTTCTTCTGTCATCCATATGTCCAGGTTTTATGTTTTGTCAAAATGTTGACTTAAGAGCTTGAAATTATGAGTTATTTTCCCAGAAGTTTCATTCAGCAAGTCTTATGGATTGCAAAAATAATTGTTTGTTTTTTTCAGCAGCAAAAAGCTTAAAATAGAAAAAAAGTCATTATGGTTCCAAAATTCTGTCTTTAAGCAGCTGATGTGTCGTTAGTTTTGCGTAGGTATGCAGTCTGAGACTACATACCGATGCAAAAATCCCAAACATCCTCCACATCATGCAGACATTGAGTCTCTAGATCTGGGTGGTTCTCTGGATCAATTCATGCAGTATGTGGAGGGTTTGTTGTGTTGATGGCATCAAGACACATTCTTCTTACGTGTCATGAATTTTAATAATAGATGGCAATGGTAAAAAAAAAATCCTTCCAAAAATTCTTCAATCCAGATCTGGAGTGACTCCAAAAACATCCCTCCAAGTCCCACCTATAGTAAAAAATTCATATCTTTAACTCTGTGAGTAATCCTCCTAACAAACAGACAGACCAAGCCAATCTCATAACCTCCTTGTGGAGGTAAAAAGTTGAAAAAACAGCGACCTGGATAACCCTGGTTATCCCGAGGTAGTTCTTCTTTAAAACATCTGCAGGTTTTGACATTTTGCTTTCAATGTTTCAAAGCTACACAGTTTAAATTCACCTCTGCCTTTATTAAACTGCAACCATAATCAAGACCAAATCTGTCTGTGTGGATAAATACATACACAGAAAAGTAGAACTAAGCTTCTAAAGTAAAGTAAAGACGAGTTAACTTCTTCTCTGCAGTGACAGCCAGCGACTGGCTCCGTTTCTGCTGGAACTGCCTCTTATTATAACGTCATAAATAATTCATCCCTGTAAAAACATAAGCTCTAACAGTCCCGCTGTTGTTTAGCATCAAACCTCAAATGAAACGTGGCGTATTATTTAACATCTGTTTGTCCTCCAGGCGACATTTAGAAATAATTTCCTTAATTTACTCAGTGATAAAGCAGCTTTAGAAACCGCAGAACAGCATAAGGCTGGTACGGCTGTTTGATTTTATTCACTCGCTGCTTCGCTCGTGAGTCAGCACCGCCCGTCTCCTCAGCGTTAGTTGTCGGTGTTTGTCGTCGGTGTTTGCTGTCAGTGTTGCCCTTTTTTCTCTCTTAGTTTCATTCCCCTTTGAAATGAAACGCTAATAAAGGGTGGAGCTGTAGATACAACAAAGTGCGGTGAGAGAGCCTCGTTCCAGGCGGATGCTCTTTGACGTTTAGAGTGACGATTGAGATGATGAGGCAGGATTCAAGCTGCTAAAGATTTTCTATGAAACTCAAGAGGAAAATCTCCCTCTGCCATCCTGCCCTCCTTCTTTGCTTACACTTCTCCCTCCTGCATACTGCTTCTCACTCCTCCTCTTTCCCCCCATCCCCCGCCCTGAGCTGTGAATGTTAATGGCTGTATATATAAATATATATATATCTCTCTCCCTGAACTTCACCTATGACTTCCCAGGTGCCAAGCACAGTAAACAAGCACCCCTCAGTTTATCCTGAAACGCGCCAGGGGACGCCACTCACTTTCGCCGTGTTACACGGACACGTCCCTGTCGTGCAGGTAGTGATGTTTATGACCTGTAACCATTAACCTGTGGCCCTTGCCCTATCCTTTGTACCAAATTGAGGATAATAATGATGATGGTGATTATTATGATGGTGCATCATAATAATGATGATGCCAAATGACCTTTCTTTCTCCTTCTTGGTCCTTTCTGTGCAGTGTTTATCTCAGTTATGTGGAGAGGGCTTGGCTCAGGATTATGTATGCTCCTAAAATTGTGTAGGTCAGACCCAGGCCCCTGTTTCCACCCTAATCTGAAGACTGATCCTGAAGTAAGAAGTAGTAAGAAGCTTCAAGAGCAGCACTGATGCACAGCCCCCAGGGATGCCAAAATTTTAGTGTTTTGTTCAGTTTTAATATATAAAAGACATTTTGTTGCAGTCATTACTGTGTGAGCAGACACGGGCTGAGAGCCTGATGAACACCAGCGCCTACAGGATTTTTTTTAATTATTAATCTGCATCAGCGCAAATCAGAGTTTTGGAGATTTAAATTGCTCGTCTTCAGCTCAACACTGACGAATAAGACCCCCACACAGAGCATAATGATCTAGCGTAGCTAGAGTGTCAGTGACTTTCTGAGCTGGTTTAGGTTTCCACTAGTTCAGGTTTTTTCCTCTTGCCAAGCCTGACTGTAACATCCCCTCTCCTCCCTCTACCTGTATTTTTTTTTCTCCCTGCTCTCCCCCCCTTTTTTTGCTTTGTTTTCCCCTTCCTCCCTCCCCTCTTCTCTCCACCTCCTCCGCCTCCCATCTCTGCTACAGTTGTTGCTGGATAATAGAGCGAATGTGGAGGGCGCCCTGCAGGATGGGGCGGAGAACTACACAGAGACCCCACTTCAGCTGGCCGCCGCTGCAGGTAACACACAAGCAGCAAAGACTCATATTTAATTTGGGCTTCCGATGGATGTGCACACTTAACCCAAGTATTCTTATTCCCGACCCGATGCGCCGTATATGGGATTAGTCACAACATGCTTGACTCCAAGCGCACTAGAAGACGTTCTCGCTCAGCTGTAATCGTGTAATTAATGCATCACTTTCAATTACTATCTGGGATACGAGAATGTAGGGAATATTACATTTTAGTTCTCATCACTGTGCTGCTGTATGGAAGAATATGCAGCAGGTATTTTTACTCAGTCAAAATGAACTTCAAACTCATGTTTTATTTTTCTAAGGTCTTATCAACACTGAGGTTAGGAGAAGT
Organism: Benitochromis conjunctus; assembly: GCA_015052645.1. Taxonomy (NCBI): domain Eukaryota; kingdom Metazoa; phylum Chordata; class Actinopteri; order Cichliformes; family Cichlidae; genus Benitochromis; species Benitochromis conjunctus. Next base: position 18,415 of record VOQK01027402.1, read on the forward strand.
TCAAGGAAAAAATTTTACCTGTTTCAGATATAAGCCAATATATAAATATCCACAAACTGTAAATGAAAGATGGACATAGCTACCAAGCCATATGGGCTACCATTTTGAAATTTCTGATTTAGCTTTTTTGTTTCTTGTTTTCTTCCTTTTTTTTTTATGTGGTTATGACCATTCCTGCACAGAAGTTTGGATGGGAGACTAGCTCTTTGCTAGCAAGTGGTAGCTTAGTGGAAGTGGTGGTTAGCAAGGTGTATCGGTAATTTACTGTTATACTAAATGGAATGTCATTTTTAGCTAAGAAAAGTGATGATTAAAACAAAAGTAACTTACTTGAGCAGAGTTATTAGTATATTTTAGTATTACTGAACTATTACAATAAAGAGCTTATCATTAAGGATCATTAAAGGGCTCAGTTTTTTGGTACTAATGATTTTCAACCCTGGAGGTTGATGCCTGGTAAAGTACTTTGACACTGATCACTACAAGGTTTAGCCAGGCAATTTTAGTATTTATCAACCTGTTAGCTAACATTACAAATAACTTACTGGATCCTGTAAGATCTGCATACCTTCAGCTTGGCATTGTCAATATTTAACATTTTGAATGTTTTGAAAATCAACATTTTTTGACTGGGTTTTTTTTGTTTGTTTTCTGGGGGTGGGGGTTGGTGTACCTGGCTGTTTATTTTTA
>VOQK01027402.1:26663-45749 GCA_015052645.1 Benitochromis conjunctus
TTTGTAAATGTGGCAATCATCAGCTTGCACCCCAGCTCATTGAGCACAAGACCTTATGTGGTCTGCTGATTAGGTTTTGATGAGGATTCATTGATTTTAGTCAGCAAAACAACCTCACAGTACCTAAGTCAATTTAGGAGTTGTTCTGTACTGTCGGGTTCTCAGGTGATACTTTGCAATTGTAGGAAAAACTTTTTTTTTTGTGTTTGGCTTTTAAGGATAGATTTAAGAATTTTCAGATGCAAGCAGTAAGTTGTCCAAATGTAAAAATATGCCTACTTACTAAAAGTCACCATTTAACACCTTATACCCCATTTGTTAAACCAGTTCAAAAACCAAAGTGTTAAACTACACATGAGATATAAGCTGTGAGCTTTAGGGGTGTTGGTACACAGCTTTTACAGCTGTGGGTGCAATATTTCGAGGATTTAAGCTAATCTACGAGTGAGCAGCTTTTAAAAATTTCTTGTCCATATTGGTGTAAAATTTGCAGATGATAGTAACGATTAAGATCATTTTCTGTGGTTGGATTATTAAGCCGGCTACTGTTTGGATACTCTTTTAAATATTATTAAAATGTGGAAAACTGTGAGAAATTGCCATCAAAATTATAAACTGTAAATAAAGGATGGACACGGTCACTGTGCCGTGACATGTGAGCTGCTGTTTTGGCCGTTGTGTAGAGATGTAATCAAACTGAAGCCAAACTCTCGATGCAAACGTCCAGAGTATTTTCTCATGTTGTTTATGTTTCATTAAAGCGTGGTTGCATGGTGAAAGCTGTGTTGATGCTTAAAATTTTTGCGTGTGATCCAGTCATGATTGTGACAAAACTGCACAGAGATCCCTCAAAGTGGCATAATGACATAATTTATACTAAACTTTAGGGTTTAATGAGCAAGTTTAAAAACAATGTAAAGGTTTTAGGTTGCACATTTTAACACAGTACATTAGAGGTACTGTAGTTTTTGCCAGTTAAGCATTGGCTTTATTTTTCTGTTGTAAAGGTTCCTGCCTGGAGAGTAATTACAACCACTAATGCTGCTTTTCCAGCTTTCCTAGCAGGAGCCATCCTGTCCTGAAACAACACACAGACAGACCTGAAAAACTGAAAAGTTGTGTTTTAATATACAACTTTTTGCTGAACAATATTGTAGAAAAGGAGGACAACTTGACACACTGTCTGTGTTTATTTGTCCATTTTTTTATTGGGTGAACACACTGTTGGCAGTTTGGTTCTGCACCTACGTCCCGCAGCTTTTCAGCTGGTCTCCAGCTTCACTATATATATATAGATAAGGGAGAGACCTCGTTAGTTAATGCCACGCACCTGTCCCGGCAACCTCCCTGGCACCTCCCCTTGAGCTCACTCCACCACCCCTCCCCTGCACCTGAGCCAGGGACCACACCTCCACCACAAATATAAAACTGCAACCTCCAGATTGGGCTTTTCAGTCCCATAATTTCCCTGTTGACCTTTTTTTCTAGTAATTTAAACATTTATACTTTTTTTAAAAATCGTTTTAAAAATTAGCCATTTTTAAAGCCATAAAACATACAAAGTTTGAAAATACCCGGATGACACATTTTCCATTCATCCCATCAGTTAAACTTTATTCACGCCATTCACATCATTCTTTAATTACATTCAGGTGCTGCTTTTCTATTCTCGCTGGAACCCTTAATCCAAACACCCACCATGCCATCGCCCTCCACCTCCCACAACACCGTCACGTGATGGAAACATGGTCGGTTCTGTTGCCCTTGAAACCGCTCGCTCTCTGATGTTGTGTGTATTCACGCTCCCTGTGCTGCTGTTCCCAGGTGTTCCCTGGACGCTGCACACCTGGCTCGAGTCCCTGCGTACCTGCTTCATCCAGCACCGCCGACCGCTGATCCAGGGCCTGCTCAAAGACTTCTGCTGCATCCAGGAGGAGGAGTACACCGAGGAGCTGATCACGCACGGCCTGCCACTCATGTTCCAGATCCTCCGATCCAGCAAGGTCACTGGAGCTTTCTTTCATGTTTGTGTAAACAAAACGCTTATTAGAGGAACATCAGACAAAGTAAGGCACGCTTTCTGGGAATACAAACCGCCCTGTGCTCGTGTGCTGGGCCGACATTAATAACAATCATATTTGCATAAATTTAGTCCAATTCAAACCATATTATCATACATTTACATCATTTTTTGTCCCGGATAGCTCATGAAAAAAAACAAGGCCACAAAACTCTAATATGTGTAAAGTTTCTGTCCTCACTGGTATTGGTGTCTGTCTGCAGAATGAGGTGATAAGTCAGCAGCTGTCAGTCATTTTTACGCAGTGCTACGGCCCCTTCCCCATCCCTAAGCTGACAGAGATCAAGAAGAAGCAGACCTCGCGCTTAGGTAAGAGAACCAGTTATTAAGGTTTAACATTTGCTGTGTGATAAGGAAGTGACTGCGGTGAAGATTCTCCCTGTTTTTCGTTGTGTTTTTGGGGGAGTTATCTCGAGCTCAGAGAGCGCTCTTTTTCTCCTCGTTACATCTGTATGTTCCTTTGACATTTGCAGCAGGTGATTAAATGAAGGTTTACAAATGGATTCAAACTTTAATCCTATTTACAGTGCATCCTTCTGCACTTCAGAAGAAGCAAACAAACATATAGACAAAGAAATGTCAGATTAACTCATAATGAAACAAGATCTTCTTGACGTTTTCAAAATATTTTTGCAAATATAATATTGTTTGTTGGAAAAACACCACTTTTGGGAAATCACCTGTTGCTACCGCAGCTGATTGTCAATATTAGTTCAAAGTAAAGTTACAGTAAGGTCCATAATTTGTTCTGCAAAGATACAATTTTTGTTATTTTGCTTTTCAAGCCACCAAAGTGTAAAATCAAACAATTGAGATGTGAGTGAAGTGCAGGATTACTGCCATTTTTACTAGATTAATCGGACAGTTAGGCCTCACCTAAATGAAGCACCTCAGTGAACGGAAATACAAGGTGCAAACTGCTGTTTACCGGAGATGAACTTATATCAGTTTCTCAAGGTAAAGAAATAAGAAATTCTGCAAAAGCGAAATCAGTCACCTGATCTCAGTCCATTATATAATACTTTCCAGTTAGTGACGTAAAAACTGAATGCAGAGAGCCCCACAAACAAAGACTGTGTATAGCTGTGGCAGTGATTCCTCAACAGTTAATGCAACACTTTTGTTAAATCCTTTGAATTAAAACTGAGTCTGCGCTTCAATCACATCTTCATCGTTTGATTTTAAACCCCTCTGTGGTGGAGTACAGAGGCAAAATTACAAAAGATCACGTTGCTGCCCAACAAATTATGGACCTAAATGTAATTACTTAGTTTTAATCCAAGTTGCGTTTAATTTTTTGGAACAAACTGATTGAACTGCTGTGGTCAAATAAGGATCGTTTTCAATCACAGTAATTCATACTTGGTGGCTTGGCTCTGTTCTGGGACGTCGCCGCCTTTCTGTGTGCATTCACAGCAAAATACTGCGAGAGCAGACACATAAAACATACATCGAATATCAGTAACAACAAACATGTGACAGTGAATATGTCAGAAACGGCATAAAAAAAGGAGGAGATGGCGGCTTGAGGATGTGAAGCAACATTAGCCAAATTAAATAATACATTAATGGATGGTGTCCTGCAGCATCACTGAGCTCCTGGATAGTCTGAGGTGCAACCTGCCAGTGTGTGATGGATGAAACATAATGCCCCAGAGGTGATCTTTTGTTAGGTCAGGCAGGTGTGGGAGCTAATCAATCGCATCAGTTCCTTCATCCTCCAGTAACTACCTGCGTACTATTGCTACACGAGGATGGACATCAGCACAGAGTCTGACAGGGAGTCCAAGGATTTCATCCTGATACCTGATGGCACTCATGGTGGCGTTGCCTGGACTCAAGAGGTCTGTGTGTCCCACAGTGGATATGCCTCCCCAGACCATCACTACCCACCACCAAACCGGTCACGCTAAATGATGTTACAAACAGCATAATGCGCTCCGCAGCTTCTCCAAACCCTTTCATATTTGTCACATGTGCTCAGGGTGAACCTGCTCTCATCTGTGAAAAGCACAGTGTCAGTGGTGGACTGGTGCTGGCAGTGAGCACCGGAACCTCAGGCCACCCTCATGAAGTCGTTTCTGATTGTTTCGTCAAAGACATTCACACGAGTGCTGAAGGTCACCCTGTTCCTCCTTGCTCAAAGGAGCAGATAGTGGTCTTGCCGATGGTTTAAGGACCTTTGTACAGCTCTCCTAGAGTAATGGCATGTCTCCTAGAATCTCCTCCATTCTCTTGAGACTGTGCTGGGAGACACAGCAACCTTCTGGCCATGGCATGAATTGATGTGCCATCCTGAATGAGTTGTGTAGCCTCTGTAGGGTCCAGGTAACACCTCAGGCTTCTAATAGTGACACTGACCCTAGCCAAAAACTAGTGAAAAAACAGAAGGGGTTGTCTCATTTTTGCCCCCCCCAGGGCTCCTCTTGATAATTTCATTTACCTCAAAACAGCTGAAAGTGATCAACACCCCCCTCTGCGACTTACCTGACCAGATCAATATCCTACGAGTTTGACTGACTTGATGGTACACTCTTGTTAAAACATGTTTCTTTTTTTTTGAGTAGTCTGTATATGACCCTGTATGGATTATAGAAACTCCAAAATAAATTTAAACTTGTGCATCCAAGTCTTGTTTTTTTTTAAGTCATTAAAGATGTAAGCTGTACAATTATTCCACCCTGGAAAAAGAAAATATTAAGTTCAAAGAACTCATTAAAAACCCTGAATTACCGTGACATGCATGCCCATAAGGAGTGTGTGTAAACTTCTGACCAAAACTGTAAAGTGAAATTTCATATTTTAAAAGTAATCTGATATTTTTTTTCTTTCAACATGCACGATATTCTCTACATGCAAATAAAATGGGTCCACTTGTCTGTAATAAACCAAATCATCCATTAATGCCTCAAACTTTATTTTAGACATTTCCTTGAGAGAAACGAGGAAGATGATAAACATTCAGTGACTGTGCTGCAGCACCACCTGCTGATCGTTTACTGACAGGGTTTAAATAAAGTGCTTTAAAACGCTTGACGTGTGTGCAGTGAATGAAATGCACTCGAGGATGCAAACAGCAGATATCAAATTCGAATCCCCTGCCGTTTAGGAATGCTAATGCAAATTTGATAATTCAGCACTGATAGGCGCGTGATGAATCAGCCTTGCGGTAATTAATGGCCACATTAGCTTAATCTTCTGCTGTTTGCTGCTCTGCATGCATTGTTTGGGAGACGTGAATAAATCTTTTTTTTTTTCTCCTTTTTTTTTAGACCCCCACTTCCTGAACAACAAGGAGATGTCTGATGTTACCTTCCTGGTGGAGGGGAAACCATTTTATGCACATAAAGTTTTGCTGTTTACAGCTTCAGCCAGGTAACCCGAAACTTCGCTCCTATTTTATTATGTTAAATAAAAGAGCAGTGATGGGAAAAATAATGTGGCATTTATCTGAGGTTTGTTGTTGTTGTTGTTTTGTTTTTTGTAGGTTCAAGTCGCTGCTGCAAAACCGACCAGCAGCAGAAAACACCTGCATTGAGATCAGCCATGTCAAGTACAATATTTTCCATGTAAGACGTTTATTTCAGTTCATTTCAATTCCATTTTATTTATACAGCGCCAAATCACAGCAACAGTTGCCTCAAGGCGCTTTATATTGTAAGGTAGACCCTACAATAATACATACGAAGGAAAAACCCAACAATCATATGACCCCCTATGAACAAGCACTTTGGCGACAGTGGGAAGGAAAAACTACCTCTTAACAGGAAGAAACCTCCAGTGGAACCAGGCTCGGGGAGGGGGGCGGCCATCTGCCGTAACCGGTTGGGATGAGAAGATTTCAGTGCATACAAAACCTATTCCCACTCTCAGCCACGGCACTCATCATCATCATCACTCATCTTTACAGTATGAAGCTTAAGGCTGACCCAATTTGTGCACTTGGCCCTTTATTAGGCACAAATCTGTGGGAATACCATGGCATAAATCCATTTTTGGAAAAAGAAGTCTGTCTGCAGTATTGCACCTTTCTGATTTTAAATGATTCGCATCAGTTGTAAACCCACAGAGCCTAGAAACATGAGTTTGAACTGGCTTGGCAGCTGCTAAAAAGTTGGAAATGCTGTTCCTGCTCCCTTTCTGGATGTTCTTTATCTTTTAGCTTCCCACTGGGTGCATCCATGAGGCTACAGAAGACACAATTAAACTGTGGCCCCAGAGCTTCCCCCTCCCATTTCTTTCACCTTGTCTCTTTCTATTTCTCTCCAGTCCTGCTGGGGAGTTGTTTATCTCTGGTCTGCTCTTTATTTTTACTGATTGAATGCTTGTTCCTGTTTAAATGACGATAAAAAGAAAACATGAGAGTAAATCTCAATGGATGCAGGGAAAATATGTAAATGCCAAAACTTACGTATGTAATTCAAATCCAGATTATTTGCGAGGTGACAGAAGGAAGAGCCAAAAAAAGCAACAGAAAAAAGGGTCTCTCTTGTACTCTTCATCAGCTTCATAACCTGAAGCCTGTACTGTTCTCTGTTACAGTTGGTGATGCAGTATTTGTACTGTGGAGGCACCGAGTCCCTGCACATACGCAACACTGAAGTAATGGAGGTAAGAGAGACTTAACCAAAGCCTGCAGAGTGACAGCATGAGTATTAACATTTCTAATCCCGAGTCCTGTGCCTCATTCTGTGTGGCTGTACTGTTCCCTGCAGCTCCTGTCTGCAGCCAAATTCTTCCAACTAGAGGCCCTTCAGAGACACTGTGAGATCATCTGCTCCAAGAACATCACCACCGAAACCTGTGTGGACCTCTACAAACACGCTAAGGTGGGAGGCTTATGGTCTCTAGCAGCTGATTTACATACTGGGGGCAGCAGGGTGTGTGTACACGTGTGTGTGTGCAGGTGCGTATGTGTGTGTTTGGGAGGGGGGAGCACTTGTGCAATGAATTTTTACATAAGGTGCAAACATTCAATTAATTAAGAATTGCAGACCGGAAATACAACCACCACACAGTCTATTTTTCAAGATGCTCTCATATTTTTGTAACAGTTTGATTAAACCATAAATAATGTATACGTTTGTAAAAACTTAAATTACATGTTCTCATTAATGTTCTCACTCGCATTAAATCATGCGAGTCTATGGCAACTGAATGACTTTTGACGGGAACCTCAAGTGGCCATTAAAGGAACTGCAGTTTATGGCCCTTATGTACACTGGCTTTATTTTCCAGTCTCAGGTTTTGTCTTGCTTATATTGTGCTAATGTTGCTCAGTTTGTTAACGTTTGCTGTATATTTTTTTTATTAAGTTACATTGCAGAAAAGGACAAATTAACTTGGAAAAACAGGATAATAATGTTATTTTAAAGTGAATACCTAATTAGAAGCTGTGTTCCTTTTACCTCAGAAGCTAAAACTGGTAGTACAGAGTACAAGTTTTACAATTTTGTGAAGTCGGTGTTGGTGGGGTTTCTACGACTTTCCAAGTGGGGAAATTCAACATGATGGGGGCATTCCAGCTGAAAATTCCGCCTTTATTTCCAATTTCCCGCCTGTGTACTGAAATAAAAATATCCTGTTAGTTGTTCAAACTCAACTAATTAAAGATATTTAAAGAAAGTACTGGATTGACAAATTAATAGCTGCTATTGTAAAGTTCAAACACTGGGATAACAATGATGACTGCTTTTAAAAAGCATTTAGCAATTTTGGGCAGGAATATGACTGGAATATTTTTAAGCAAAATTATATATAATCAGAATTTGAAAGCTGCTAACGTCACACATTCCATTCATCTTTCATTTTCATTGTAGTTCCTTGGTGCCACGGAGCTGACGGCTTTCATCGAGGGCTACTTCCTGAAGAACATGGTGCTGCTGATCGAACTCGATGGCTTCAAGCAGCTCCTGTACGAACCTTCCCCCGCCGAGAGCCCCGTGTCCAGCCCCGGCATCTGCTCCGACATCCTCAACGACCTGGAGAAGACTCTGGCCACGCGCATCCACTCCATCCACCTCTCCACCTCCAAGGGCTCCGTGGTGTGACGTCATCATCTCCGGAGCCCTTCGATCCAACCACAGCATCCATGTAACACCACTTTTAGCATTCAGCGTCCCGCTTGACTTCCCCGTTTTTTCCCCCGACCTGGCCCCCACCCCGCTGATGAAGAGGAGCTGTCGGATGTTTTTAAGTCAGGAATTCCCTTTAATTCTGCCTGTTGCAGCTCAATGAGGGTTCATGTTGTGACTTTCTGACCTTGAACTCTGTTGTCCTAGTGGCTCCCATCGGTCACTTCACACCCTGAAAAGTAATAAAAACCTACTCAAAAAAAAACAAAAAAACAGAACTGCCTTGACCCAACAGTATCACTTAGCTCTAACCGTGATTCTAAAAATTTCTATTGTATTTCATATAGGATACGTGCATGAAATACATAGGCTACTGTACACTGTTTTTCACTCAAAAAGGTAGAGTAGAATTTTAACTCAATAAATGCAGCTTCGTTATCATCTGCAAAATGAGACTGTGGTTTACAAACAATAATACTTTATGGAAGTGGATGCCATTATACATGCCAAAATCTAGATATAATCCTTCTATACAACCAATAAAAGTGATTAGTAGCAAAGCCAGCAGGCGGACTTTTAGGTGGCACTTATTTACATTTCATTCTGTCTCTTCTATGTTGGATTCACTGTGTTATATCTACTGTGTGCAGAGGCCAAACTGATCACAGGAACTTCCACTGCGGCCGGCGCTCATTCGACTAAAGACGGCCCACTCAGTGAAATCTATGCTGACTTATGCTTGAAACATGGATGCCCAACTGGGAAATTAACTTGCGATAAGGCCCACGGACGACTCTTTTTATTTTTAAATTATTGTTACTATTATTGCTATTTTTTGCATGACACCTCGTCAACTGAGCTGCCCCCCCCCCCCGGTGTTGCTTTTTATGCAGAGCTTACTTCACGGACCACTTTCGCAGAGGGGAAAACGCTGCTTGTTAACTTTCTATCACTGCAAAACAGATCAAAAGTGGGATTTGGAGAGGGGGGGTTTTCAATTGGCAGGGACTTTCTCTTTAAAGATGCTTAAAGCAAGCGTGTAAATACATTCTGAAAGTCATCGTGCTGTTTTTTTGTCTTTGGGTTTTTTTGTAAGCTGATGTACAGTATCCCCGCCTCCCCTACAGACACTCGCTTGGCTGCTGACACCAGTCTCATTGAATGTTCTCCCTGCTGTGTGTCTTGTTTATGCAAAGTTGCATGTTTACTCTGTTCGTATGACTCCTCTGTTTTTGCTTTAGGTGTGCTCTCTGTGTAGACGGACTAGGCTGAGTGAGGCGTTGATGATGTTGAAGAGTTTTTCCCTCAAATTACTTGTGCTCTTTCAGATAATATTCTAAGCCATCAGGGTAGACCATGAGATGCATGTTAAAGTCTTTGTTTAAGGCTTCACCCCCACATGAATTCTTTGAAGGAGAGGCTGAATCCTGCACAGAGCACTGAGTTTATTAGAGGCACAATTACCCCATTTATACCAGCCATCTGTATCTGGACACGTTCTTTGAATGCATATGTGATTTATGGGTCTTTACATTTACGACCGGAATAAAAATGCGTTCTCATTATCTCCACTCTGGCTGTAATCAGTATGGAAATTAGTCGGACTTGTCAAAAAACATGGCACGTCCCAGGTCAGGGTTCTGTTTATTTTACCGAGCTGCTCCATGAAGCGGCTCGGTAAAATAAGACCTCCAAATGCTGTATGGTTTGGACATATGTTAATTGCAAGTCTAAATGGGGTAAATGTAGATAATGTTATTTGACTTACACAGCCACTTTTTCCAGTTCAACTGCTTGTTAAATGTCTGATGAGTCTCAATTTCTGCTGCGACATTCAAGTGGTAGGGCCAGGATTTGGAATAAACAACAGCACTTTGTTGAATATGTGCCACAAAGATTGAAAGCAGAAGGTGTTCACCCCGATATTAGAAAGGTATATTTCTATACCAGTGGCTGGTGAGTGTAAATCCTTCAAGTTCCTCAAACTAAAACACAAAACAAGCACTTTTAGAGTTACAGCAGTCATCCAGAAGGATGGCAGCATAAACCTCATAAATTTCATGATCAGAGCACCCACTCAAGGATTTGAGTGGGCAGTCCTGTGCAAGATCCTCGGACTTCTGCAGTCACTATGCACACATCCTCCAAGTGGGCACGTGGGATATCTTTCCACAGCTTTCCATGTGTGTTCATAATTATGGACACCAACTGCTTTGTATTCTCCTTCCTCTCTGGAAAATAGTTTAAAAAGTAAATGAAAACTACACGTCTTTGAAATACATAAAACTTTTTTTTATTTAATTTAATCATCAGAATAGATTTAAAAACTGTGTGAAGAAAAAACAAACCTGTGTATATATATAAAAAAAGACCCTCTGAGGGAGACGATAACTATGACTCCCACGCAATCAGGGCGGCATGCAGATAAAAGCAGTTAAATTTATGGTAAGGAGGAAAATAAACCTTCACTTTCTGATATGTTTTAAACAAACTCAGTAATTGTGATTGTTTTTCTGTTTCTCTTCTTAAAAATTAATCAAAACGTTTCAAAAATGTGGCTCTGACTTGCTGTTTCTCCACAGAAATGTTAACTTTGGCTTATGAAGCAGAGCTTTTAACTCTTTGGACCTTCACCAGTAAAGCACCAAATTTTCAGATTAAAAACAACAGAAGTTCAACCAAATCTGAAGACAATTTAACTGGAAAATAATTGTGCATATCTACCAATTTCAAATAAAAGATTAAAAAGATTATTCAGGATTCTTATCAACACCAAAAAAATGTTCAGATGTCATACGAGTCGCCCAGTTTTGGGGGTTGGAGGATTTGGTTGACTGGTGATTTGGTTATGTAGAAGTGAATTTTCTTAATATGCGCTCAAAAAAAGTCCATGTTGAATCTAAACTCAGTGCTCAAAGCGTGCAATAATTCAACCTTTTGCTTCTTGTGATTGCTTCAAATAACGTGTCTCACTTCCAAAGGACCAAATGTAAATGACCGTCAGCTCTGCTGCTCAAAAGAACGTTTTAATCTAACCAGTACCTCTCTCCCTTTGAGGAAATCGCACACCACACAGTATATTTCATGAATGTAACAGTGCACCAAACGTATCCAGTCCAGCGAGAAACCAAAAAAAACAACAAAAAAAAGGAAACCAGATGCTTCACTTTGGCTAAACAATGCAAACATCTTTCAAGTGTCCTCATACTGTGGTGGTTGTTCCTCCTGTAATCGGAAGATATCATTTAATGAAACTGTAGCACGCTCCAAAATAATTATATTATTTGTTTTGGTCCCTTACAATCATTTTAAGAGAGAGAGATATAGGCATATATATATATATATATACACACACACACACATTGATACACACAAGTTCTGTAAATAGCTACAGAAAAGAAAATACAATGTACTAATGTGCTACAGCTTTATTTTCTTACCTACATACACGGCATGATATATTTTATTTTACATTCCGCTGATATTTTGTTTTACAAAAGGGAAAAATATATAGAGATATATAAATATATTAAAAAACTTTAAAGTTTTAAAAATTAAGCAATATTTCCATTAAATTGTATTACTTTTAGTGGTATGATGTGCAATATGCCACAAGAGATGGAGTATAATGAGCTGAAAGACTCATAAAAGACAAATGAGTGACTGAAACAGAAGGTTGAATATATATGAATATTATTTCTGTCTCTTTTGTGACGCCCCTTCATGTACTTCTTTGCCACCGTGGTGTTGATTTTTACCCTGAACGCTTTAAAGAAGCTGACAGTCCTGATGTCGACTCATCACACTCGCTTCTTCAATGTGAAACGTAACTTTAAAAGATGCAAGCCGTTTTTGTCTCCGCAGAGGTGAAAAGGTTCACAACGATGTCAAGCACTTTCTGTGCCAGTGTTACTGTAGCCTCTCTCTCTCTCTCGCAATCGAAAAGCATTAGTATTTCAACTGTGAGCTTAAGTTTCAGTCTTATTGTGATTTTTAAAAGAAACATATATGCCTTTGACATTAGAATAGAGAAAAAGCCTAAATACTTTTTTTTAAAAATTTAAATCTGTCTTAATGTTACGCCATTAGGAAAAGACTAACTTTAGCTTGCCCCTGTACTGGCGCTTTTGATTCCAAACTGGGTCCAAGCTTTAGAGTACGTGTCGGTTCGCATGGCTGTTCTTGTTTAATGTTGTTGAGAATGTGCTCTGTACACCAGCTTCGTCCACCGAGACCCTCCCCTTTATTTGTCCGAGCATTTATTTGCCTGCGTACTTGTTCCTAATAAACGACACCTCCTAGACGCAGTGGAAACGTGCATGGGGTATTCACTAGGTTTCACACCCAACCAAGGGGGAGGGATGAACTTTTGCAATTTTTTTTTCTTTTCCTTTGATGAGAACATGTATATTGTACAATATATATATATATGAAATATAAATTATACATGGTGTGAGGAGCAGGGATGTGGTGGAGTATAACAACAAAAAGGAATGTTACACTCGTGCTACAGTTTCTGTCGTTCCATGACATGCTTTTGTGGACAGCTAATAAAAGACCACAGGTTAAATCATATTAAAGGTCTCTGATTTTATTTCACTTCATCTCTGGAATGTTTTTCTCCATGATGGTGCGTTTATTTATGACTATGGGCATTTATAGCATTTCTTTCTGGACCAAAGTACAAGCTGAGATTTCCCCATCTTTCATCTGCACATATTTTATTTGGACGAAAGAAAAAAAAAAATTGTAGTTTTGCCTTCTGCCCACCATCACAGAGGATTTTAATCCCACCAAGGTGTGATTAAAGTGCAAATCTTTGGCTTCTCTACATTTATAACTTTTACAACTTCATGCAGTGTGAGACTTTGCAACACTAAATGGCATCTCTCTAGCTACAGGTTTGGAAACTCCAGCCTAAATATAGGGATTTGCCTCGCCCCTAAGACACACGTGCACAGTATCAGTGTTACGATTTTAGACCCAAACTTCCCAGTTTTTGCGTTTGTGCACAAGCTACTATTTAAAGTTACTAAAGAGTTGCAGCAACAACTTCAATTTATAGAATTCACATTTAAGTCGTAAAGTCTGTGGTATGCAAGTGACTGCAAACTGTGTGTTGTGCCAAGAGGCAGCATTATCAGAAGACGTGGGTAAATGGCACAGAATTTTGCCGTCAACTTTATTAACATGACGGGGATGGTTCAGGATGCGATTTGTCTTCTACACATCCAGAGGAGATTGAGGAGAACTCACTGAACTGCTGGGTTTCAGCAGAGAATGTGCAAATAACTGTAAATTTATAGAATAATTATAAACTGAGCTGGACCATTTCATTGGTTGGTTTAGGTGCAGGGTCATATGTTTCACAGCCCTAGTCTAAACCCAAAATTACTAGACAACAAAAAAAGAGAGTAAAGATTTTAAAAACATAAGCACTTTTCTCAGTCAAAAACAAAGAAGAGGTGGTAAAATTCAAGTTTGTTTTATTGCAGAAAGATTTGTAAGCTGAAAATGTTCATTGGTTTCTGATACATGTCTTAGAGATCAATATGTTCTTCTGAACATCTGAACAAAAATGAAGCAACAAAAGCACCACCGTTTAAACCGGTCAGAGTGTTTATGGTGAAGCATCTCATAAAGAGACATTTGGATTTCTACTGAAACTCTATTCTCACGTCCTCTGTGAAAGATGACTCCACTTTAAATTCGTGAGTGAGCGAGTGTTCACAAAGGGATTTTTTTTGGAGGAACACTAAGCCGCACTCCTCGCATACGTAGCTCTTTGGCTTCCCGGCGTGAGTCCGCCTGTGTTTCTTCATGTGGTAAGACAACCTGAAACCTTTGTCACATATGTCACATTTAAATGGCTTCTCTCCCGTGTGGATCCGCATGTGCGACTTCAAGTAGCCCGACTGGATGAAGGCTTTGCCGCACACTTCGCACTTGTACGGCCGCTCCCCGGTGTGGTACCTGTTGTGGAGCCTGAGCTCGTTGGCGGTCAGGAAGGTCTTCCCACACACAGTGCACTGGTGTGGCCTCTCTCCTGTGTGGATGAGCTCATGCCTCTTCAGCGACGTCTCCTTCATGAACTGCTTGCCGCAGCTGTTGCAGGGATACCGGACCCCGATGTGGACTTGCTCCACGTGGTTTGTGAGCTGCAGCTTGGTGCGATACGCCATGTCGCACTGCGTGCAGGCCCACGGCCTCTCCTCCGAGTGTGTTCCCATGTGGACCGTGAGCTCCGAGGCCGAGCGGTAGCACTTCCCGCACTGCCAGCAGAGGAAGGGTTTCTCCCCAGTGTGTTTCCGCTGATGCACCGTCAGACAGTTGGAGGACCTGAACTTCTCCGGACACATGTTACAAACGTAAGGGAACTCTCCTTTATGGATTCTCTGATGGATGGCGAGGTAGGACAGCTGGATGAAGGTTTTGTCGCACTGCGGGCAGGGATAAGGCCCGGAGAAGTTGTGCTGTTTCTCGTAGTGTTCCCTCAAGCGTCTCAGTAAAGTGAAAGTCTTGTCGCACATTGTGCACTGCATAGGTCTGTGCATCAGCTTGTGCCTCTCAAAGGCAGCCTCGTTTGCCAGGATCTTCCCACACTCTTTGCAGTACAGGGGGTCGTGGATCCTCTGGTGCACTTTGAGCATGGTCATGCTCTTGAACTCTTTCCCGCAGTCATCACATTTCATGATATCCCTCATTTCCAGCTTGCAAACGTTCTCCTGGTGGTCCTTCAAAGCGGACAGGTATTCGAAGTGCTTGCCGCAATTCGAACACCACACTGGGATCTTCAGCGGGGCCCCTTGCTGGACGTCAGCGTTGCTTGAGTCACTTTGGCTCGGCCCTGCCCTGTGCTCTTTCTTCCAAAAGAACCGACTGGTTTTCTTGTGACAGATGGCGTAAATCTGATGTCTCTTGAGGCCGTGCATGTGTTTGAAGCGCTTCTTGCAGTGGACGCAGTGATACGGCCGATCGTCCGTGTGACACTGTATGTGCCTGTTCAGGGTTTTGACGCTGTCAAATGCTCGAGAGCATACCGGGCACACTTTCAGGCCTTTTTTGGCCACTTTTTGCACAGGCACAGCGGAGGACTCATCACATGTGTCTGCGGCAGTGTCCAGACTACTTTCCTGTTTATCGGCGTCTCCAGTCTCCCCACAGTTCTGCGTCAAAGTTTCGGCTTCAGCCAAAATCTGCTCCACCGTCTTGGTCTGCTCCTCCCTGATGCCCTCGTGACCATGAATAATCTGATGCTTCTTTAACGTGTCTTTGTACTTGAAGCCTTTCTCACATGTGACGCAAATAAAGGGACGCTCTTCGGAGTGAGATCGTAAATGCTTTGCGATGTCTGCAGTGCAGGGGAGGATCCTGCTGCAAATGGGACAGACTTTACCCTCCATCGACACCTCCGCAGCTGGCTGCGTATTCGAGCGCTGCGCCTCTTTTCTCTTTAGCTTCTTCTGCTCTCTGCTTCTACAGATCTCCTTCTGGTGTCTCTTTAAAACATAAGGATTCTTGAATTTCTTCTCACAGAAAGAACACTTGTATGGGCGGTCCTCTGAGTGAGACTTCATGTGCCGCTCCATGTCCACTCGGCGAGCAAAATACTTCCCACACAGAGAGCAGTTTCTGTCTTCTGACATCTCTGAGGTGCTCGGATCCCCTGAGTCTTCCTCTTTACCGCTGTTGTACACCTCCCCCCTTTCGTGGACGCGCATGGTGTGTCTGTTCATGTCGTAATGGTCCCTGAATCGTTTGTTGCAGCTGGTGCACTTGTACTTAAGGTCCCGGTTTGCATCGTGAATTTCCTGGTGCCTTCTCATGGCCGCAGCCCGCAGGAAAGTCTTATTGCACACAGGACATGTTTTATTGTTAGGGTATTTTTTCCTTTGTCTCTTAGCCGTCTCCGAGTCTTGATCCTCTTTTAAGGCTCTTCTCTTCAACTCAAGTCTTTTGCTTTGTTTAAGTGGTTGAAAAGAGGCCGGCTTTAAGGCATCACCTGCTTCCTCTTGTGTTGCATCTTCTTCCGTTTCCCCCTCATTTATTACATTTTCTTCTTGGTCATCGACCAAACTGGGCGGTTGTTCAATATGGATGTAGTCCAGCAGCGTCACAGTTTCACCCTCCACCTGGACGGTCATACAGCTTTCTAGCTGCTCTGATGTGGGCTGTAACTGTATTTGGTCTGGATCGATCACAACCTTCTCCAGCTGAGGAAGGGACAGCGAGGACAAGATGCAGTTCCCAAATGAAGATGGAATGGCCTGAGTTTCATCTGAAGGAGAAAGAAGAAAGCCATTAGCTTTGTTAGTGTGTCAAAGCTCAAAGAAAAGGCAAAGGTTTGTTCATGGTAGTGCTGTGCATAATATCAGTTTGCTGGTAAAAGGTTCCTGCAGCCTGAGTGGCCTACAGGTACCATCCCATGCTCCTCGCTGTGGCAAGGACACAAACAAACAGCAAAACTAGAGAAACAGAGTGACCACCACGTGCTAAACCATTCCCTCTTTGGGGGTTGTCTTGCAGTTGCCTCTCCAGTGCACCTGATGGAAGTTTCCCTGAAGTTTAACTGACTTGGAGTTATTCTGTGTTAGTCCAAATATTCCTGTAATGTTGTGAGTAGTGTATTAAAAATATAAATCTCCCAACTCCACCGTCTTGGACTTCAGGAAGAATCTGTAGTCCTCGTTTTGCTCTGCAGCCACAAAGCAGCTCTTCACCTGCTGTATGCTCTGGTTAGAGCTGCCCTCTAGCTGCCAGAAAATGAACTACCATTGCTAGCTGCATCCAAGACGGTCGAGTTGAAGGCTGTTTGACCACAAGAGGAGAAACTATGTGGGCCACCACAGCATTGAAATGGTTTATCAACCAGTGCAGAAATGTGAAATAAGAAGACCTGAGGCTAACTGGTTAGCAGATTCTGAACTTTCAATATAAGAGCAAGTGGATTTTCCACAGATGAACACAAAGACTCACAAAATATAATTGGAAGATTGTTGATATGACAAAGAACCCACTATGCTGTGTGTAAGAAACAAACAAAAAAATCTCCTCAGAAATATAATTAACAGCACATATAACTAGACTCTGCAATTTATTTTTGTTTTCTAAGTGATGGGATACCTCCTGCTCGGTGTATGACTTTCTGTCAGACTCTGCATTCGTGGTGTTGTTTTTTTGAATAACCAGGTTTATAAAACTGTGTAAAAGCTTAAATTTTCATGATGGAGTCGCTCTCATGTCTGATCGAGTGACGCATGCAGTCTGTTGACGTCACATTTTCAGATCTCTTGGATCCCCAGTCAAGCAGGTACTAAAAAAAAAGTATGTCGTACCAGGTGCTACCACCTAATTTTTTAAGAGCTGGATGTTTTTAGGTATGAATGGTCTGTCTATGACAAATGTTATGAGACTAGTTAGCCAGCAAAGAAGAAGAATTATTGGTGGGTATGTTGCAAAGCAGAGAAATCTAGTTTTCGTTACATTTCTTCCACAGAAGTAAGAGAGAGCAGAACGTGGACTATTTAAACTTTAATTATTTTAGTATCAGGTTTGAGGACATTTTAATCTTCTCTCAAATTTAAACAGTAGCGCTTCATCAGGTTAGGTTATTTGTACAAAAACAAGTAACTGGAAAAAAAAAAACCCTGCAGTACAATCAAACTCCTCTAACCTTTTCCACATGTCTGCGTTCTTTCTAAATACACTTCGCTACTGTACTGTATGCCAACTGAGATGAGCAGATCATGCCAGAGATCACTACAGCTCAGACAGCAGCTGGACAGCGTTTGTAGACAAGTCCATCACTTCCATTCAAACTACATCCGCAACAATCTGCTCGTGGCCCAAGACGAGACTCACCACTCCAGTCGAAATGGCCCAGTGTTGTGTGATACCGCAGAACAGTTTTTAGGTGCTGCAGGTCAGGAACCGAGTGTGCACACTCCTCCAGAGCTGAAGGGACGGCGCTGAGCATGGACGCAGTCTACAGAAGAAATGCAAAAAATGCAAATAAAAGGAAATAAAAAGGGAGTCAAGGACAAAATTTCACCATAAACATAAATCTTCTGACTCAGACGGTAGTAACCTTCTGAGTCCAGTTTGCATTAAAAAAAATTACTACTGATAATAAGTATATTATCAGTAGTAATTTTTTTTTTAATGCAAACTGGACTCATATCTTATTTAGGGAAATAGTACTGGAAAGGCCGCTTTGCCACACTTATTCTAGTACCTGTTGAATATCTGGAACTGGAAGAAGCTTCTCCAATCTGGACAGGAAGTCCAGCATTAAAACCTGAATAGCACTGTCATATTCAGGCCCAAAGTCAGTAGGGAAAACATGCTGAGGGTGAAGAAAGAAAAAAAAAAAGTGTATTATATATTGTGTTTCTCTATTATTAGATAGAATACATGAGTTTAACAGCACATGGAGCTACAAACCTGGAAGAACTTGTCCTTCTCTTCAGAATCCTTTAACAACAATTCAACCTGATCCACAAAGTTGGACTCTGGAAACTCGACGTCTGCAAAACATGGCTGGAAAAAAAATGTATAAATAAAAATCACAAGCTGCAGTTTAGGCAGAAAAATAAAAAGATAATAATAATTGCAGGGAAAATATGACAAGGCTGCTGGCCTACAGGACACTTTTTCTTTTTAAAGGATCTAACCTGTGCTGCCCAAGTGGACACGAGAGCCTTGATCCTGTTCAGGTGCATCTCGATGGTTTCTCTGTCTGTTATCTGCTCGGCCCGGCACAATTCAAGAACAACCTGAAACAAGATTTTATTAAGAAAAATAAATAAATTAAAAGAGTCCAACTACAGCAGGGACTCTCTCCTGACTCAGAACAGGCCTGATTAAACAAAGCAGCAAACAGTCAGCATACTGCATTTCCCTGATTACTCTAACCATTACTAAAAACAACAC
>VOQK01027408.1:6745-17470 GCA_015052645.1 Benitochromis conjunctus
GAAGTAAGGTGAGGAGAGGAGGAGGGAGAGGTGAGATTAGCAAAGACAGCAGAGATATGAGGCAGGTAGCTCAGAGGGGAGGCAGTGATCAGTCAGGGGAGGGAAACACATGCAGACTCTTTACTCCATTACTCGCAGTACTAGTAATAGTAGTGGTAGAATAACACTACCCATAATCACATACTGTGTATGCTACTGTTGTATATAGTGTATTATCTTACTTATTTTGTATTTGTTTGTATTTGATTTGTATTTTTCTTCTGCTGTCTGCACCTGAGCTGAGGAAACACACACATTTACCCCCGTGGGATCAATAACGTCTCATCTTATCTTATTTGATGGTCATAGTTACTAGTTACTTCATGAGTTAAATGCACAAAAGATTATCACCTAAAAACTGATGTACATTATTGCAATTGTTAAACTAATTTACATAAACAACCATCCTTTATGGACAGTATAATGAAGATGAGGACCCAACAGCAGACACCAGATTCATTTTTTAATAATGTCACATGATTAAGAGAAGACCTGAGATAAAGTCAGGACCTGATTCAAAGACCTCGAGGGAACAGACCGAGGGAGAATATTCAGACTGAATTCTTCATCTTTTTGTGAAGGGGAGGATGAACTCACGGGGACGTTAAAGCAGCGGCAGCGGGAGGCGGCGAGAGCAGGAACCATGAGTCAAAGGAACATCAGCTTTCTTTCTCTTAATCAAAGGCACGCTGTAATGGTAGCGACGCTACGCTGGGAATTCCAGATGTATCCGCAGATCCTCCCAGGCCAGGTGAGCTCAATTATAAATGCAATAAATTATTCAAAATTAAATCAGTGGGTCTCAATGCTTTCGGCCTGTGACTACTAACAAAGCCGCCATGTCTCGTGGGGACCGTCACATTTCAGACGCCTGCTATGTTCTCCAGAACTCTTCAAAAATCCTCCGATTGTTTCATTAAAATAAATGCTGCAAGCACAAGAGTCAAATGATCATATTGCACATGATTATGTGACACTGGACTGAACACTGGTTAGTTAGATAAAGTAGGTAACACTAGCTTCACAGCAGCAGCTATTTCATATAATCTAACAGTCACATGTATGTGTGTTATTTCAGCCTGAAACTGCTCACCTGAGCGTGTCTCCTTCCTGTGAGACGAAGCCGGGCACTGCACCTGAAAACCCTTCAGACCCGTAACGCGCTCGTTAGAAGAGCATTCGATGAGATTGGCTTTGTGGGTGGAGGTGGGAGATCAAACATCTCCTGGGGAGAGTTTTATGAATGGTGACGTTTTCAAACAGACGTGGACGTTCAGCAGGAAAGACAAAAATGGAAAAAAGTTTAAAACCTGCCTGCGTGAGGGTAAAACCTGAACTCGCCCGCAGCATTTTTTAAAAAGAGACTGTTAAATGAATGAATTTAAAAATGTCCCCTGCACACAATAACAGCGTCAGCCGCAGATAAAAGGCTCGCTGCCGTCCCCTTTGGAACAATGATGTTAGCATCGTGTGGTGTAGTACTCTCTTTATCATGGTAATATCCATTTTCAGTATACTTTTCTTCTCTTATCACTTAATTTGCTTTTCAATAAATTCGCCTTAACGCTCTTGTTTCATGAATAGGTTCAGCCATAGTATTTATTACTGTGTGGTCATTCTGGAGCTCTGGATGAATCAAACAGTAGTATCAGCGTTATCTCTGTCTGCTGTCTAAACCTGCAGACTCATCCGGTGCTTTGTTTCCATGTGTGAGTCTGACTTTGTGGAAACTCAGCTGCTGAATGCGACGACAGATTACCGTGCAGGTCGTTATGATGATGGTTGCAGCTCATTTCAGATGCATCGCTTTGTGCGTGCTGTCACAAAACACCAGCTACGCTCCCAACCATAATAAAGGAATAAAGGCAGAAAGAAACCAGTTTCACCACCACACTCGAGTTTTTGCTTTCCTGCTCACTGGCTGAGGAAGAAGATGTCGTGGTGCTGGAGAAAAAGAATAAGCTCTCCATATTTACTGAAACCAGAGTCCAGGCGAGCTAAATCAAAAGAAGATACGAGTCAGCAGAAGCAGAAAGAGAAGAGGACGTCCTGGTTTGGTGGTCATGTTCTCGCCCTCACTGCTGCCAGGCTCCTGTTTGAGATCTGAATCTCAAAGAAGACGTTTCACCTAACCCACACCCCAAAACTCACGCTGGCTTTTGATTGACACTATTGATGTTCATAAACAATTACAGGTCAGTGCCAACCCACATGTCTGTTTACCGTGCATATGTCTTCTGCTGTGTAGGACATTCTGGACGTCTTTTTCTCAAGTACATTTTCCCAGGTCTTCCCGGGATTTCCAAGGCGCTGCCTAGACAGATGAGATATAAATGGTCTCTCCAGACTATTTCTTCCAAGTGAAACATGCATAGAAAATCTCCAAGGAGCAGCTCATGAGGATGCCAGAACAGCCTCAGCTGTCTTCTTTTAACACAAAGGAGCAGAGACTTTACTCCGAGCTCCTCTAACGGTCCAGCCTCCTCAGCCTGTCTCTACGGCGGAGCACAGACAGCCTCTTTTCACCACAATCTCATTCTTTCAGCCACTATGCCGGCCGTGCCATCACAGGTGAGGGTTTGATTGCAAATGGACTGTTCAGGTGAAAGCTTCGCCTTCCACCTCAGCTCTCCCTTCAACATCCAGTACAATCCCCACATTAATGCAGATGTAGCACCAACGCACTCGAGAACCTGAAATATATGAATACCTGCTGTCCATTCAAGGCAGCACGTTTTACAGAATCACAGGTGAAGAGTGAAACGTTAGTGTGACCTATAGTGTCTTTGTTATTGTAAGAGCCAGATTAAAAAACATGCCTGGTTTAAATGCACCAGAATCATGTTAAAAAAATACATAAATTAAATCTTCCAAACATGGAAGAAGAGAGAAAGGGGGGACGAGAAAAGCAGACAGGATGTTCCAGGTGTGAAATCCAGCTGAAATATAACTTCATGTGATGTGCTTTCAAACAACAGCAGAGGTAGGAGAGGAGGCAGGCTGATGACTGATGAATGGGGAAATGAACGAATGCAGGGAGGACAGACAGATGCATAAATGACAAAAAGATTAATCGGTGTCACATGACGTGATGGATTAATGGATACAGGGAGGCGAGGGAGGACAGGTAGACAAGGACGCCACTGAAGATAAGATGGAAACAAGTTCAAGTTCCTCACACACACACACACACACACACGTGTGTATTTATATCCTGTGGGGACATCTCACTGACATAATGCTTTTCCTAGCCCCTTACCCTAACCCTAACCATCCAAAACTGAATGGCTAACCCTGACCCTTACCCTAAACCTAACCATAACCTAATTGTAACCCTGACACTAAAACCACGTTTTGAGTGTGAAAAATGCCTTCAACCCCATGGGGACCGGGGTTTTGGTCCCCACGAGGGCTGTCAGTCCCCACGAGAATAGTAAACTTCCAATTTTTGGTCCCCACGAAGATGTATATACCCGTCCACCCACACACACACACACACACGCACAAACATCCAAACACGCCCACTTGCACTTACTAAAGGAGACCACAGAAATGTTGACCTTTTAACTTGATTTCCACAGTAATACAAATGCTTGGCGAGCCACAGAAAGAAAGAGCGCCTTTTCAAAGTAGCAGCTTGAGACATCGGTTGGATGTCTGTGTTCGATATGTGCCCGCATGGCTGACCTTTCACTAATAGGCCGGGCTACTAATGCAGCGACAGCGCCGTGTTGAATACCGGCGTGCTGTTTGAAGTTCAGCATTGCTACAAGGATGGCCAGAAGCTGACAGCAACAGCCGCAATGATTAGGACGTTCTTGTGTTTTTCAGTCGGCTCTCTTTCATGGGACGATTTTCTGTTCGTCCTTTGCTGTCACGCTCTCTGAACACGTCTTTTAGTTAAAGTCACTTTATTTACTTCTTTCCTTTTTTGTTTCACTCTTTCTTTGTCAAACCATCACCACCTGACACAGAACACTTCAAACTCTACTCGAGCATCTTTTCATGATTCAGAGTTCAAAGTAATTTTATTTTCCACCAACAGGGTCTGGATAAAAAAACCCTCCCACTTTACAGTCAATGGTCTTCTGATTGGCTGTTAGCCCTAAATCATTAACTGACCAATCAGCACACACATTAAATGAGAAGGTGTGTCCAAACAAACAAACAAACAAACAAACAATGATAATAATAGTCAAAAAGATACCAGTGCAGGTGATCAGCTGAGCTTTTCTGCAGAAGTACATCCAACATGAACGGAGCTTCAGGTGGAGAGTGCACACTCAGAGCACCTTTAACCTCTTATCACAGTAACTCATATGCACTTTACTGAAATCTCTTCATCTGGCTCTGCTGGTATGACACCGGGCTTATCCTACGCGCCTGGAGCGCTGTCACAAACATGCTCGCACGCTGACTCCCGTGTTTCTGGAGCCCTCGCCAGATGAGCAGGTGTGGTAATTGAAATAGCCAGAGGAACGAGATCCAAATGATGTGTGAAAGAACATGAGCACATTAGCGCACCTGTCGAGGGTCTTTGGCAACACTTCAGGAAGATGTCTGACTTACATTTTTTATTTATTCTGCTGATGTTTTAAACCCACATTTGAGCAGAACTGCATAGTGACCCCTGTTTGTTTGTTTTTTAACTGATAACTCAGGTTATCACAGTTTTTTCTACTCTTGGATCTGTATGATGTCATAGAGAGGGGATATCACTAATATGGTCATGTGAAGTGCAGAAGCTCCACTGTCCTGTTTAAAACTCCTGTTGCTATTCAGAAGAAAGGTTTTAAATGTTAATGGGTTCAAACAGCTTGTTTGGAGGCCCAGTGAGATAAAGAAGGATTATTTTGAACTGAGAACCTGATGGACTCATTTCTAATCTTCTCCATTCTGGTCACTCCCAGTGAACACCTGAACATCTTCAGCTCGGCCTCCCGTCTTTGTGTCAGTGACACTGTCTCCAAACCATCGCTGGTCTCACTACCATCTTATAAACCTTCTCTTTTACACTTGTTGGTATCCTTCTATTCATCTGTCTCCACCAGCCCCACCCTACCTGCACTCTCTTCTACACCTGGTTTGTACAATTAAATTCAAATTCAAATCAATTCAATTCAATTTTATTTATACAGCGCCAAATCACATCAACAGTTGCATCAAGGTGCTTTACATTGTAAGGTAGACCTTACAATAATACATACGGAGAAAACCCCAACAATGACCCCCTATGAGCAAGCACTTTGGCGACAGTGGGAAGGAAAAACTCCCTTTTAACAGGAAGAAACCTCCGGCAGAACCAGGCTCAGGGAGGGGCGGCCATCTGCTGCGACCGGTTGGGGTGAGAGAAGGAAGACAGGATAAAGACATGCTGTGGAAGAGAGCCAGAGATTAATAACAAGTATGATTGAATGCAGGGAGGTCTGTTAACACATAGTGAGTGAAGAAGAAACACCCAGTGCATCATGGGAATCCCCCAGCAGCCTACACCTATTGCAGCAGGAAAGTTTGAAGCCTAATCTTAAAAGTAGAGATAGTGTCTGTCTCCTGAATCCATGGTGGTATAGAATAAGAGTACAGGCTGGGTCTAGTGCGACTTTAGTTGATATTCGTCCAACACAATACACAGACGACTTGGACTGGTTGCAGCTGGAGTATAACACAATATGAACATTAAAAGCTTGTTAGAGGCCTCAGTCACTGCTTTTATTAGTGTGGCTTTTAATCCCCCAAACCTTCATATCAAATGCATTCTTTTATGGACTAATAAGGAACCTTAGTGCTAATCTTACATAAATGTCACATTCCCCTTGGGTCAGCTTGTCCCGTTGCTTTGGGATACTTCAACTATGACTCATATAAAAGTGCTCAAGCCTCAGTTGTGCCGCTCTGTGTCGGTGCTTCATAAACATAAGGCTTGTGGAAGTCCGCTGTGTGCACTCAGACCTGCTTTGCTTGTTTTTAAATCGCCTGCCAAGGCAGCACGTTCTTCACATCAGAGGTCTGCAGCTCACACAGAGGTCCACTTTGGTAATCACCAGCCTATCGAGGCTGTTTATCCAACTTAGAAAACATTTCATAAGTGAGAGGCCTCTTCAGCTGCAAATACATTCTTCCTGTTTAAACTTCAAGAGCTTCTTCATGCTCGATTTACACTTTCCAGTGTGCGTAATGACAAAGACAGAGGCCCTTTATAGTCACAAATGTTTGTTATTAATGAACGAATCCAGTGTGTCTTTATGAATCCTTTTGTGAGGGAGCATTAGTGTCACAGTCAGCAGATGCAGACTGTGTGCAATGAGGACAGAGGACCCAAACGCAGACACAACGAAGCGTGGAACATCACTAGACTTGAACAAAAAGCGAGCCGTTTATTGTGGCTGATCAAAGATACACTGGGACTGTGTTGTTCTTGTGCCTTTAGATTTGACAGCAGCGTTTGATACAGTGGATCATGCCATTTTACTCTCCCATTTGGAGCACTGGGTGGGCATCAGGGGCACAGCACTGGAGTGGTTGGCGGGGCAAACTTTTTGTCTTTGTGACCATGTGTCGTCCTTCACTCCTCTCCTGTGTGGTGTCCCACAGGGCTCAGTTCTAGGCCCCCTCCTCTTTTCTTTGTATCTGCACCCTTTTGGTTTTATACTGAGAAAACACAGCATTGCATTTCACTTCTATGCTGATGACTGTCAGATCTATGTCCCTCTAAAGAAAAAACGCACATACAGCCATTACTTCAGTGTCTTGATGACATAAAGTTCAATGACAAAAAGACTGAGGTGATGGTTTTTGGTAGCCCCACTGAGACCTCCAGTGTGTATTTTGATACTCAGTATAATAAGCCAACTGTCACAAACCTGGGGGTCAAAGTGGACTCTGAACTGAAGCTTGACAGTCAGATTAAGGCAGTGGTTAAATCAAGCTTCTTTCACCTCAGGCAGCTGGCTAAAATAAAGCCAATTCTTTCACGGCAGCACTTTGAGACAGTTATCCACTTGGCTGGATTACAGTAATGCACTTTATATAGGGGTCAGTGCTTCATCCATTACTCATCTACAGAGGGTGCAAAATTCTGCAGCTTGTCTTTTTACTGCCACTCCAAAGTTTGAGCACATTTCCCCTATTTTAGCTTCACTTCACTGGCTGCCCATTCCTTTTAGGGTTCATTTTCAAATTATTTTATTTGCTTTTAAAGCCCTCCATGGCCTAGCCCCATCTTACCTCTCCGAGCTGCTGCAGCCTTATACGCCCACCCGCTCTCTCAGGTCAGCTCTTTGGTCCTGTGCTGGGTATTTTAAAGTGCTTTATAAATAAAGATGGATTGGATTGGATACAAAACAAAGGGCGAGGCAAATCGATATGACACTGAACAAAACAAACATAAAATAAACATGAAAATCCGTAAACCTGGAAACATGGCATACACGAGGGTGACGAGGAAACACAGGGAACACAGCTGGGATGAATGAACATAATGACAAGACAGGAGGAAGCAAACTGACACACTGAACATGGGACGCCAGACTGTCAAAATAAAACAGGAAGCACAGAGATGCAGACCTAAGACACACGAGCGTGACATAGCGTCAGGTGAGTCGAATGAAACATAGCAGCGAGAACCTGAGCTGCCGCGAACAAACCAGCGACAAGAGGATGGTGAGTATTGTCCAGGATAAAGTCTGGGAGGTAACTGGAGGTAGGGTTAGCTGAGCGCTTGGTGAGGAGTAGTGGTGAGCGCTGGTCTTAAATGTGCTGAGCGCAACGACTCCGCCCAGGCATGAAGACAGCAAAAAGACATAAATATTCCAGCACCCACCATGACACATTTCTAAATGTATGCCCCCACTCTTTATCCTGTTTTGCAGTCATCTGCAGTGGGCCCAACCGGACCGTTGGGCGGCCTCTTTCTAGACCCTGGGTCTCATTTTCCCTGCCAAAAAACACAGGAGTGGTGTGACTCTTATCGTCTAATCCTCCTGCAGAAAGTCAACACAGAGATTTCCTCTGACTGTCAAGCTGAGGCCAAAGTATTTATTTCCCAGCAGGAATGTGACAGAGTCCAGCTGTGCCACGGTTTTCCATCTATAGATCAGCTCCAGTTTAACTGTTGTATTGTTAAAACCCAGCATCATCTTCTCTGGGTGGATCTAAAAATAACTCTGCATAAGTGATTCGTCACTAAGGAAGCGATAAGTAATCCACGTCCTTCATCGACCTCTGCAACCTGCATCAGCAGCTGGTCTCCGTGTGTCCTTAGACACGGGCGTGTGTCGCAGCGCTCACTCGTCCCGTCTGTCTGAGTTAAGAGGAGGTCAGACAGGACCAGATTAAATGTGTCACATTTATATAGATCCATCACTCCGTCCTTTGTCCCGCTGGAATGTGAAACAGAGGTGTTGTGTTTGGTGGTAGAGAAGCCGAGCATCATGCTGTTAGAGAGAACAAAGCAGAGCTCATATTTTAGGATGTTGGTAAGTCTAAAACACACTGATTGCTCTCTAATCCAACAATAACCGATCCAGTGCACAGTAAACGTTAACATCCCTGCAAAACCTGGAAGTGAGGCGTCTGTTTTTACATCCCAGGCGTTCGCTAGTTTTCAGCGACACGCTCGGTCCTGTTTTAAAACAACAGTGATGTCACCATTCAGGAGCTTCATGATCCAGTCTTGAATTGCTTTGTAGCCTTTAGCTTTCTATAAATCTTTATGCAACTTAACAGTAAATCTAGTCTGAAAATATCACAGGATCCCATCTCAGTTAACCAGTTAGGTTCGATGTCGCTTTAGACGCAAGTCGATATAGAATAAAACAGACCAATGAAAAACAGCCACTGCAGGATGTAAATAATGGAACAAAGTCAGTGCTCTAAACCTCATTTCCATGTGGTTTACATTTAATCCTGAATCCTATCGCAGCATAACTATGGGAGGACTCAGGGTCACCTGATCCAGACCTAACTATATGCTTTAGCAAAAAGGAAAGTTTGAAGCCTAATCTTAAAAGTAGAGATAGTGTCTGTCTCCTGAATCCAAACTGGAAGCTGGTTCCATAGACGAGGGGCCTGAAAACTGAAGGCTCTGCCTCCCATTCTACTTTTAAATACTCTAGGAACAACAAGTAAGCCTGCAGTGTGAGAGCCAAGTGCTCTAATGGGGTGATATGGTACTACAAGGTCATTAAGATAAGATGGGGCCTGATTGTTTAAGACCTTGTATGTGAGGAGCAGGATTTTGAATTCTGGATTTAACAGGGAGCCAATGAATGGAGGCCAATATAGGAGAAATATGCTCTCTCTTTCTTGAAGGAGCTCTTTAACTTTTCTTCTAGCACCACCATCAGGACAAAATGTATTTTTCATCTCAGGACCTCGACTGTAAGAAAAGTTTTCACAGGAAGAAAGTTTGAAACTTTGGGGGAATTTTTTTTGTTTGAGTATATTTTCATATGTTGAGCTTCCTGTGTTCATGTGTCTTCAGTGCCATTTGTTTCTAACACAGCTTGTATTTCGTTCTGCAGTGGATTTCTCCGTGAAACTGCTGCACTGGTCGGATAAAGAGATGGTCCGACTGCAGCTCTGGGACATCGCAGGTACAAAGAAAGTTTGGCTTAAGCTTTTTCAGCCTGTGTGGGTCAGGTGACACTAGCTAAACGAATTAAATGAAGTAAAAATAAAAGCTTGACTAATTTCAATAATAAAAGATTAAAACCAACAGAAATGATACGGTGTGCAGGTAGAATAACAGCAAATGCTCGTAGTTTAAGTCTGTGTGCTCAACAAGCTTAGCTCAGGTAGACAAACTGCTTTGTCTACCTGACATAAAGTTGTGTTTGTATTGAACATCTTCAATCTGTTCAAAATAATTAACAGCAATAAAGTGAAACAAATAATGAAACAAAAGAATCTAAACAAAACATTTTCAGACAGAAAGAAGACTGATTTAAAATCAGTTCAATTCAACATCTCTAACGCCTCTGCATTATTGCCTGGGACATGGATGGACGCATGGATGTTCTCCATGTTTTAAGCTTTTACAACAACACCTCCATTAAACAAAACAGACAAGACAAACAATGGCGTTGAGAAGGTGCTATGTGAGCTCGGTGTAGAATTTAAATTTGGATTGCCTTTATTACAGACGCTCAAAGATTTGGCATTCTCCCAGACTTTGTCACTAATCTCTATATGTAATTGTTTTTCCCAAGTCCTCTTCAAATAAGCTGTGTCCATTAACTCATATGCTGTTAACAGGCCATAACAGATTTTTATAGAAGTTCTGAGATTTGGCTTGAATGTCTGTTTTTCACAGTTAGAGACGGTTTGATTATTAGGTATTGTTGTAGCCCTTTGGATATGGTCCCTCACTTGTAAATATCGAAAAAGAAAAAAAGTCAGTCCTATAAATACTGTATTTATCAATTAGCTGGTCAAAAGACATGAGGTTAGGCCTGTCCATAAAGTCAGGTAGTCCATAAAGGTAGAAATACCATTCTCAAAGCCAGGGTCAGTGGCAACGGGCAGAAAGAGAGGGTAATCGGATAAGGGAGTGAAAAGAGATGTTAACTGAGACCTACCTTCTAGTTTTTGAACCATTCACCAAGCTCTAACAGTAGATAATGTGAGTGGGTTGCTACAGGACATCCTTAAGGTCTTAGGTTTTTCCACAAAAAGCACATTTTTCAA
>VOQK01027410.1:0-13507 GCA_015052645.1 Benitochromis conjunctus
CAAGGGATATCTGCCAGAGATTGCAAATGAAATCACAGAGTGTGTTCCAGAATGAGAAACTTTGGTTGGGTTCAACAAAGGAAAGAAGAATAACCTCATCCAAGGACGATTTTAAGAGTTTTATCGGTTATATCAACTGTTCATGTCACTAAAGATATAAATAAAATTTCAGCAGACTTTAGATCTCTTTGGGTGATTGATTAAAATGAAAATATAAAGTCAAACCTTAACTTTGTAGTCTATATATATTTTTTCTTTATAATAAACATCACCAGATGCCGTCTTGCTTTTAAGACTTGCACCTGACCCTTGTTAATGGAGTACAAGGCCATGGGTTCAATCCCACGGCTCAAAGTTACGCATCTTCAAGGGGACTTGGACAATGAGAGAAAATAATGTCTCAACCAGCACAAACACAGATGAGCTGCGAGTTAGCTGAGCTGTCTAAACAGCGCTGCTTTGCCTCCACTATCAGCAGGATTATCTAAAGGGAGAAGAGCTATCTGCCCTCGGGCTAAGCACGCTTTTGTTTTCCCAAAGCTTTATGGCTGCCCTCTGCTAGACAGAGAATCAAAGCTCTCTGTGAAATATGAGGTCACACTCACCACACAGGACATGGTTGCCGTAGACAGACGTTTCCTGCGACTCATAATTACAGATCTAGTGTTAAAAATTTAAAAACATCGTTCAGCAGCGACCACACAGACCTGCTGTGTGTCACTGCAATGTACTCGATTGGACTGAGAGAGAGAGAGACAGCAAGCTGAATGTGAAAGGCATCTGTTGTCCTGACTGTGTGATAACAAAGTCCTCCAGGTGCTATTGCTGTGATCAGTGTGCAATCTGCAGCTCAACAGTCAAAGCAGCGAGGACTTTAAATGCTCTTTGAAGCTCCAGCTAGCTGAGATCAATGTTCTCCTTGGCTCCTGTGACTTCGCTCTTTATTAGGTATCGATCAAAGAGGAGGCTTGTGACACTTGTATCTTCTGCCATTGTGCATTTTATGCTTTCAGCAGTTATCTTCACCACACTGCAAAGAAGAACATATACATCACCTACAGCGCCTATGTCCAAGACCTTGAACAGAAGTTAACTAGTGGTCCCTTATTATGCTCCTATTTTTTTTCTTCCTGTCTGTCAGTGAGTCGCAACTTATCGGTGACCGTCTTAACGTCCTCTCAGGGCAAACGCGGCAGTTTGATTCTTAATCCTTTTACCAGAGGTGATTTTTAACAACTTCCTGGTTGCCTTTGAGTCAAGTCAATGGGTCTGAAGTCTGATACACTACAGGCTTCCTCAGGCGCACTAAGCCTTAACCTTGGAGCCCCCACCCACCCTCCCACCTCCCTAAGAGGCCTAGGCTAACAGGGAGGAAGATGGGAAGGGGGGCGGCGGGCAGGCCAGGGGGTGCCTGAGGTGTGCGGAGAAACCAAGGACCTGCCACATTATATGCTTTAACATGACTGGCAAATCCACCACGGTTAAACAAACTTAACCTTCATTTGTGAAACGGTGCAAATCAAAGGGCAAAAAACGACTTGTGCAAGTAATTACCACCGGGGGAGAGCAACAGGGCGAAGGATGGAAGAAGGGTGGGAGGGAGGGAGGGAGTGAGGGGTGGGATGAGGCAGCGGTGGTGGGGTGTGGGGGTAGGGTGGTCGGTTTCAGGGACAGCAAGGCGTTAACAGGTTGAATGGAAGGAAATGGGAATCATTTAAGGTGAGGGGCATTTTTAATGAGTTTGCTCAGAAATTGATTTTCCACTGTAATCTTTTATTTATATGCAGCTGGCGGCGCACGCCCAGCAGAGTGAGGGTCAGCCCTCAGAGCACCCTGTCAAGGCCCCCACTCCCTCAAACAACACCCCAAAGCCCAGGGAAAATGGTATTCTAGCTAAGGCAAATATTGTCCTGCCTTGGCTTACGGGGCGAAAAAGCTGTTTATTCTAAAAAACTTGCTCTTTTTTTCTTTTTTTAAAAATTGCTTATGAGAAGACCAAGAGAAGGTGTAGGCTAACCTGAAAGGTAAGGGCGAAGTTACAATTAAACAATTACTGCCTAGTTCATATTATTGTAATCTTTTAATTACAGGTTTTTAAGCAAGGTACACATGTATTTGAACGATCCGATTTTTGATTTCTTAGTGATTTGTTTTGGGAACAAATATCCAAAAAATGTTGTTCAATGTGTGAAATAGGTAATATGTGTTGGTCTCTTTTTCAGACGACTGTCAATAACTTATGCGAACACTCGAAATCTTCCAGTATTTTATTGTGTTTTTATACAAATATTGAATGTACATGTTTTATTTTAAAAGTGCTCAGAAAAGTAAACTGAATTAGAAAAAGCATTTAAATTCATGTTTTACATTATTCAGTTTATTTATTTATGTTTTGTAAAGCTTATGGTGTAAATATTATAGAATATTGTCTGCTAATAACAGGTTAATGTGGTCAGTAGTGCATAAAAGTTCAGGTTAAATCTCTCTCTATTTTTTAGAAATATATATATTATAATATTTCTAAGAATATATTTGGGTATATTGTACCTGGCTGGTATCATTAACCTTGAATTAAAATAACATATTTTATTACCACTGACTTAAAATTTACAACTTACCATTAAAAAAAAAAAAATATGTATCTGTATGGACATTCTTAATCCATTGTAACCCAGTGCCTGCTTGCCTCTGTGCGTATCTCTGCTCTCAGGCTCTATGCGGCCTCAAACCAGGTTTTCAGCTTTACGTGCTTTATCGTTGCTCAAGTTTTTATGCGACTCTAGCGCCGTTTAGTGGTAGAAGTGCTAACTACAGCAGTGCAATGCATTCAAAATACATCATTTAAATGTTAAGACTGGTATGAGACAGAGTATACATATACTCTGATATCTGATACGTTCTTTATGTTTAACCACAATATTTTGCTTTTTTGGCACTTAAATGAGGCACTTCATGATTTCACATGTTCTGCACAAGAGCAGTGAGAAGATACAAAAACACTGGAGAGCTTCCATTTTTCACATTCCCTGTCAATGCTGCATTTTCCTGCTGATACTAAATTATGAATCCTGCTCTATTTATGAAATGCTTTTTGCATTTATTTTAATTCTCAGCTTTTCTTTAACTACTTTCACCGTGTTTACTGTCAAAGTGCTGCCTTGGTTCGAAGTAGACAATCTTGTTACGGACTCTGGAAAATGTTATGTTGAAATAAAACTGAATTCCATGTAGATAAGCTCATTTCAGCATCATTTGTGCATTCTGGTCATCATGCATAATTGAACTGAGGCATCATTAATGAAACTTGTCTCAGTTGCTGCTGTGAGAGATCAGAGTGTGTCGCAGTTTCTGATGAAAATTGTCTTTTTAAAATAAATATTATAGAAAACAATGCTCTTCTGTTTTACAACTTTTATTGCACTTGTAAATGCCATTGTAAATCACACGGCCTTGCTGCATTTACATTTGTTATGAAATAGCAGAGGAGGAAGCTGATCAGGAATCAACACTGTTGGAGCAGAATTATTTCGTTCCCTTGGACCCTCGCAACAAGATCACAGCAAACATGATGCACTTTACTGATATTATGAGCATTGTAATATAATACACTAGTATCATCATCATCATCAACTATTTTATTGAATGAAAAGTCACTTTGTCTGTTGCCAATGACTCCTTTAAGAGAAGTTGTAATCTAGTTAATTCGCATTATGTGACGACTGAAAG
Source organism: Benitochromis conjunctus (assembly GCA_015052645.1). Lineage (NCBI taxonomy): Eukaryota > Metazoa > Chordata > Actinopteri > Cichliformes > Cichlidae > Benitochromis > Benitochromis conjunctus. Next base: position 3,727 of record VOQK01027410.1, read on the forward strand.
GGAAACTGATTCCTTTTGGCTCTTATGTTTCATGGAGCTTAGAGTAAGCATCTGATTTTAAAACATTTCAAAGTGAAGCTTCATCATTCAAGCAGCTTCAAAAAGGGAAGTGATGGAGTTGGCTGTTTTTGGTTAATTGTTAACACTCAGAGCTCAACTGCCTCCACATTCTGCCTTTTGTTAAAATGTATAAATGTAGTATTACCTTTGATTAATAGCTAATGTCCTTATTTTTGTTTTGTCTATTGCTGTGTGATTTTATGTTATTTTTCACATTTCTCAAAGTTACATCTACACATTTACACAGTCCTATCTGTGAGCTTTATAATGGAGACACAACTGACAGAAGACTCACCGTGAAGTTTGTTTTCCCCGGGTTTTCCTTGTATTAGCCAGCAGATGGCAGACTCAACTCACACGTTGCACGTTTTCCTAATAATAACTTATAGTTCCGCTATAGTTTCTGTGCATTTTTGCCAGATACTAGTCATATTTGGATGTTTATGACACTTCAGAAATATGTGCTTCATCATATTATAACAAAAAATATCCATAATGTCACAGTTTAAATAAAGAACAGATGGCGTGCAGCTCTGTTCACCTGTTCTAAACTTATTCCTAATCGCACAGTTTATGCCTGCTGAAAGAAAGACCTCTTGATGCACTTGATTAGTTTACAGACTGTGTTTATTTCCGTTTAATTTCAAAAAGCAAGAAAATATACTCTTTCTTCCAGAAATAATAAATATACAATATTTCTTTATGAACAAAATGCACAATTTACAAAGTGGCATGTGAGTGCTTCCCTGTGTAAAGTTAAAAGCCTCACACAGTACCTTATTTATTCAACTCAGTTTTTTTTTTCACAGAGTTATAACTGTTAGTATGACCTATTCTCATTATTAAGTCAGTCTTATTTTTCTACACAATATTACAGTTTTTATAGGTAAAAGACTCCAGCTCTTTAAATGTACAATTCTTCATTGTGCTATGTGTTTGTTAGTCTATCTTAATACTTTCAGGAGGTTTGGACTTGACCCCACTGCAGTTCAACATAGTCCATGTTTTGCTTCTTACGCATCAAAGAGCTTATTCCACACATTAGGAGACTTGGTGAGTTTTTAAAGACATTGGCATTTCAGCAGCCTAAAGCCGATCTCGCTCGATGGTGGAGACCGGATTGTCCCACGTTAAGACGTCTTATCCTGACTGAGATGTTTCTCCCTGGGTTATGCTGACGATCACTCCTTGTTTGGCTTTATCAGGTACACTCCACTGCTCTGGTGTGGATGAAGTAGAGTCCAAATGTTTCTCATGAGGTAACACTTTCTTTTGGTCAGGAGGTGAACAATATGTGTGATAAAAGCCACGCTAAAGCACAAGACAGCGTGCCGGTGCTGTGAGCTAGCTGGGCTGAGCTGGGGCTCGGTGAAGTGGAGGAAGGTGAACTGGGTTCTCGATCTATCTCGTAGATCTCCATCCGCCTGCGATGCTTTTGATAGGTCAGCGGAGGCTCCACTGTCGCATAGCCATTGATTATCCTCACGTTTGGTGGTGGGGTAGTGCTGAAGAAAGGAGCGGGGAAATAAATTAGGTTATGAGGTATTTAACTGGACTGGAAACAAACTGAGTCTAAAATGGTCTCAGAACAGATTTAGAGAAAGTTTGATAACTTTTGTGACACTTAGCCGCATGGAGTTTTTACGTTTTCTTACTTTTTGCATTCCAATGCACCATTTGTGCGTATTTATTTTAATTAAATAATAATAATGATTTTTTTTACACAAGATCACATGCATAACATTTCCAGTACATATTCAGCAGCCAATCTCATTGTGGTCTTTAACTTAGGGACGTCCAGAGTTTATTAATAATCTTCATCAGTCCTTACAGACGTTTAATTGTTAAAAGATTATTAAGTTTTGTTTAAAGAGGTACAACTCTGTTGCAGCCAAACTACTCATAATAAATATCTCACCCATCCCCAATGCGAACCCACAGGTCACTGAAGAGACGGGGTCTCCCGTGGCCACGGTGAGCTTTGCGTGGCCGTTTATGGCGTCCAAACTCCTCTAGCTGGCTCAAGCTGTCAGGGAGCAGCATGTGAGGCAGCTCCTCCCCTCCAAGGCCAGGCATAGGTTCTGGGTCCTCGAGCTCCAGCTCCATCTCTGGACTGGTTGGCCAGCTAATGGGAGGTCCTGTGCTAGTGTCTGTATTCTCCTTGATGGACCCTGCTGCTGCAAGTAGGTCCGGACCTAGTGCCCTGGAGCAAGGGAAGACAAGATGGACTCAGTTCTAGTAATACTCACAGAAAGACTTTTACCCAAATATTACATGCAAATAGTTTCTTTTTGTGTTTTTGTACAGTTTCCCAAGATTTCCAGTGTGCTACCAGCCATTGTTGTTGTTTGTGGTTTCTGACCACCCCATTGCTTTCCACTTACACACCGTAACTTCAGTCAAGGACATGAACACCAGAAAGGCGTCCTTTAACAGTTGAAAGACCCAGCAGACAACGTAAGAGGAAGCTGGAACTCTCATGGCCATATATTATGCATCAGAGCTGACATTTGACCAAGAAGACCACCCAGAATCTCCTGTCTTCAAATATTTTTGCCATGCTGCTCTTTCTTCCAGCCATTACTCATACTTTCTTCTCTCTTGTTCTTTTCCTGTCAATATGGCTCGCATGTGACTTTGTGTTTCATCGGAGCATCAAAAATGTGTTTTACACATCATTCAAGACCTTTCAAATGAAACAAACAGCAGTAGAAATCATACGCTTTAGTCACGATTTCTATTTGAATACTTAAAATTAGTTTTGTCTCACCAGTCATGATCAATTTCTGGGTTTGCCTTTTTGTTTTCACGAGTTTCAACAACCCTGTCTCACCCAGGCCCTGATGGCTTGGTCAGTGCGATGATAGCTCCAGGCCTGCGGTCAAGCTACTGCACAGCCAAACCCAGCTCTGGGCTGCTCTGTCAGTCATATAATTGTGCCAGTGGGTTCAAAACACTCCAGGTCTGAGGCTAACAGCTTTCATAAACACCTCTCATCCAGCCATCCTGTGGTGTTTTTCCTCACCTGTCAGATCACCTTGTATCGGGGAGCTAGAAGTGTCAGCTTGCAGGCAAGTGTGTGGTCGTGTGTGTGTGTGTGTGTGTGTGTGCCTAAACGCAGTAGACACAAGTGTTTCGTGACCACAGTAAGTCAGTCCACTTGTCAGCTTTTAAACCATGAACCACTGGCTGAAGCCCACAAGCCTGGAAACAGGATGGAGCGAGATAGGGAGGCTACATTTACAGCTGTAATTTGCAGTGAGAAGTTTGTGAAAAGCTCCAGCTGGAGGGATGAGATGTTTTTACTGTTAGAAAAAAGTTTGTTATGCCTCGTTTTTCCATTTTCACCCTGATTCCAGCGACTGCTGTTATTATTTTACAGGCCCATGGATCAAACCCTTAGGTGAGAGTGGAGGCGCTGTGTGCCAGTGATTGGGCCTAAACACTAACAGATATTAAGAGGAGTTCTAGAAAGCCACAGGAGCGAAGCCAAGACTCTTTCTGAGTCATGTATGTGCTGCACAGTTGTAAATTTGACTGTGTGCAGCCCAGCCCATCTTTCTCTTTGCGCATCTCTACATTTATCCTGCATATATGCGTGCATGTGTTTGTATGTTGCAGTGAAAGCAGACAGAACCACCACTCTGGCAAGTTGCCTTTGGCAGCCACCAGAAAGGGGGGGGGGGAAGGAAGGGATGGAACGAAGGAGGCAGGTGAGGGAGTTGATGAGGTATCAAAGGATTCTTGCATAGCTGAACTTTATTTGTTACAGAGAACAATTTGGACCGTATCTGCACTTCAATAAATCTGGTGAGGTTAAATGCCTCAACTCTCAAGAGAATTAGACGGATGTGGACAGACTAAGTGTGTGGGGGGGGGGGGATACAGATACATGTGGATGTGTATCTGTATGCCTGCCAAAATCTACAGTAAGAGTGCACAAATGTCCTGCCTCACAGTCTGCACCGCCATAACAGTATCAATCTGATGCACATAGAAAATCACATGCTCTTTTTCTTTATCCATTAACTATCTTGTCCGGTTAGAAGAAGTCACAGTTTTAACATGTAAGGAGTTTTAAATAGCTCTAAAGTGCCCGATTACTCAGACAAAACAGGAATCATCCAAAAGTCAAATTGAATTAGCACAATTTATGTGTCGTCATCAAGAACTTAGACTCCATAATGTCAAACAACTGCTTCTTTAAAGAGTAAATCCAAGCAACCACTTATTTTTTCTATTTTTCAGCAACTTATTTTTGTTTTTGTCTTCGTAACCACAGTACTTTAATCAAATGACATGCTCCGTCATCTGTTACTGCGCACTCTTGTCTGCTTACTCACTCTGTGGCTGGCTGTTGATGATCAGAGGACATGTGGACAATCTCATAGCCCTCCTGCCTCAGGATGTCCAGCACGCTGTGGTTCCCCAGAAAGTGACCTAGCAGTGAACAAAAAAACAAAAAAGCCAAAAAAAACAGAGGTCACAACAGACTCAAAATCAGAGCATGCATTTGTCTTCAAGAATAAATCTATCCAGGATTGTGTTTCATGGATATTTACTTATGTTGAAAGCACTCAATTATTATATAGTGAACAAAACCTCCATAAATTTTAGCTTTGTTTTCATAGCGGTGCTGAAATAACATGTTTGTGTGGCCCACTATCTGAACTCTTATTTTCTAACAACTGTAACAGACTACATCTTCCTAACACAGGCAACCATAGCTTGTGTCAAGAAATGTAAGCAAACCTAAAAGTACCTCCATACATTTTAATGTCCATATTTGTCGGACAAATACCACAGAAACCGTGTCAGTCTAAATTTCTTACATTTTCTTGTGGGCTGCCTCATTAAATATGATCTTTACTCATCCAAGTTTTAGAGACACTAATGGATTTTGGTGACAGTGACAATACAGACATAGAGCGAAGTGGAGAATCTGCAAGATAACAGGGATTGTTCAAATGAAAACTATTGGGCACTCAACCTCTTGCCTCCCTTCCAGCCGTCTCTCACTTTCCATCACCTTGTATATGACTCCTTCAGTCTAACATCAAACATTCGGGCCCCAGCCGCATGCTGATGAAAGCGTTTTATTTCTTTTAATTTATCCCATCAGCCGATAATCCTGCATGTCAGTCAACCCAGCAATAAGCCATAATGTAGCCTGACATCACCCTCACCAACACGCACTCCCTAAGAGAGGAATTCATATTTGTGCGCAGACGTATACACATACCCACACACGTGCAGGAGTTTTACACACTCACACACCTCAGCTCTCTTATTAACAACACGCTGACAATATTCGAGCCTCTTTCTTGCTTTCTGTCGGGGCCCTCTGCTCCCACTCAGCTCCTCACCCCCTGCCAATTTTATCATTATAATGTTCCTGATCATTCCTGAAAGTCAAAGAAAGAGGCACGCGGTGTTACACTTTCTTGGCAGCTGAGTTCAAAGGCAGCGCTGGGATAGGCCGCGGAGTGAGAGGAGGCTCTAACAACAGAGCGTCGGTGAGATCAGATGGGATCACACAGAGGCCCGAGTGTGAGTTTTTTGTCTGGGTGACGGTGGGTGTATGTGTGTGTGTGCGCTTGTGTTCTTTTTTTTTTACCATACTTACATATTGTCATAAGAAGTGATGACATTTTCTCATGTTCGTGGATTTAAGGGTTTTATGGAAGAAAACGTATGATTTTGTTGTGAAGTTAGAGGTATTAGTACTATTTAAGTATTTGTTGAGTCAATTCACGTCCTTCAACTTTGACAATCTTTGTATTTTTCATGTACAGTACTGTGAAAAAGTCTTGAGCCACCCCTCATTCATTTATTTTTAAGTTTTCTTTGGACATTGTTTGCTTTTTCATTCATTCTTTTCAGTCCAGTCCATTTTTAAGGGAATATTTTTATATTTGGTAAGCAATTTAACAGTCATCTGTGAATCATTCAAGCATAAAAAAGGCAGCTGAACCAATGTTGTGTCTACATGTAACAAACATGCAAAGAACCCATTTTAAATTCTATCTTTAGATATGTTACAAGAAGCCTGTCACAAAACACATAATATGTTCCAATTTCTTCAGTTGAGTCTTTAAAAAATGCAAAAGATCACTCAGTTTGACAGACCTAGAATCTTATTCTTGCACAAGCAATTCAAAAACTGGCAAGGCTAGATACGTAGAAGACAAAAGAAGAAGTGGCAGGACTGAAAAGCATCTACAGCAGATAAACAATGAACGTCTTTAATGTCCTTAAGAAATACGGGGGGAATCCAGCAAAGGTCTAACAGGAAACAGGGACAAACAGCCCAAGTGTGCGAAATTATGCAAAAACTGGACTGTACATTAGTGGCGATGGGTCTTAATAAGTGTTGAATCCTGATTTTGAATTTTTGGTTCAAACTGCTGTGAATACGTACAGAGGAGGTCAGGAAAGTGGTACAACAGTGAGTGTTCACAGTCATCTGTAAAACATGGTGGAGGCTCTATCACTTCATCAAGTGTGTTTGGGATCTTGTTTCCTCTTTTGTTAGCAACATATAAAGAAATGAGGGATGGCACAAGACTTTTGCACAGTACTTTTTCGCCACCATTAGGTCAAAGGATAATTATACTGACAACTGGGAATATTTATACACTTACAAAGACCAACTGTATTGTTATTTGGTTATGTACTAGGATAAACAGATAATACTGTTGTTCCCAAACCGGCAGATGGTCGCCCCTCCCTGAGCTTTGTACCGCTGGGGGTTTCTTCCTGTTAAAAGGGAGTTTTTCTTTCACACTGTTGCCATTTTATTGTTGGGTTTTCTCTGTATTATTGTAGGGTCTTTACCTTACAATATAAAGTGCCTTGAAGCAACTGCTGTTGTGATTTGGGGCTATATAAATAAAACAACGTTCTCTTCTTCTTTCTTTTTTCACCTCTCCCTTCAAACAAGATCTTGGGGCCAAAGTCAGTTGACTGCATGCTGACAGATTTAACCTCCTTCATGTCTGTGTCAAGCAGCTATTTCATTAATTTCAGTGGGCTGAGGGGTAAAGAAGAGCATGTGCTGTGTGTCTGCTGGGTGTGAGGTCAAGCTGACTGTTTAGTGTGTTGGCTTGATTTCCTCTACTCTGCCATCATTCATAACACACCTAGACAAAGTAGTGTATATTTATGCGTAACTTTGTTTGTATGATGACATAACAAACGACCATACGGGTTCCATTTTTACACTTGCTGTAAAACTGCCATTCAGTTTTCTGAGGAGGGAGCATTGGTTTGGATGCTAAACTTGTATCTACTGCTTAAACAGCCTACTGAATACACACACACACAAGAGAAGGACTGCGCATTTCTTCGTGAATTGCCACAGTTTGTTGAACAAACAAAACGTTTTTCCAAATTCTTACAAATCCATTCTTTTGGAAAATGTTAATTCACAAGCTTTTCATCTGACAACAGTGGCATGTGCATTGTTTGTTTCATTGTAGGTTTGTGGTTCGTGCCTGTGTGTGGGTGAGTGACTGGCTAGAGAAATAATAGCTCTTTCCAAGCAGATGAAGGTGCGTGTGGGAGGCTGAGCTAGTGTGTTTGTTTGTGGAGTGTTCAGACAGTAAACAGTGTGGTGCTTCTGAAGCACAGAGCAGTCTTAACAAACAGCTCAATTAGCTAAAACGTAATAAGAGGTCAGCTGACTGCTAATCGCTCCCCTGCTGCTTGTAGTGCTTGTGGGCTGACCGCACAGGTAGTTCAGTGTGAAGCACGCCACTCCATTTTAAAGTGACAGTACTTAGTGACACCCTGGCACCGAATATTAATCATTTTAGTGTAATCCTAGTTATTAATGTTTACTTTTCAATTTTTAACTAAAAGACCTTAAAAGAAATGTAAAAAAGAGAAAGCAATGTTTTTCTTTTTTCCAATGTCTTTAGCTCTCTCGCCCCCATCTGCACATTGTTTGAAGATACACATCTGTGAACAGTTCCTTCTTTTCCATAATTAAAATTTTTATGGTTATGTTCAAGCAATCAGAACTCTTGGATAATATTGAGGAAAGATTGTGGCTTTGGTTAAAAATTGGTAATGGCACGTAAACATGTCCTCATGACAGAGGATAGACATATTCACTTAATCGAAGCCTAAACATACACTCACTGGTCGTTTTTTAGGAACACCTTGCTTGTATTGGGTTGGACAGCCTTTTGCATTCAGACCTGGCTTCTTCATGGTATAAAATCACGCGGTGTTGGAAACATTCCTCAAAGATTTTTGGTCCATTATGTTTTTCAAATATTTTATTTACTTAATAAGTTTTTTTTGTTGTTGCTGTGTATACAACCTCTTACAGGGGTTTTTTCCCCTCCTGTGGCTCCAGAAACCAGCAACTCCTTTATTTAATAACCTTTCCATCCTGATTTCCACTTACAGTAGCAACGACTTCATTTACTCCACTTGCACATTCACCTTTCTATGTTTACCATATCTGCCTCTTTACATAGGCCTGTCTCTTTATCTGCCTGATTTTTTTTAGACCTAATCATATTCTTCTTAAGCATCTTAGCTTGTCTGGTTGCCAGTTTGAGTGTCTTTATTCCATTAGTTTTACAGTCAGTTTTTCTCTTTTTTTTCCCTGCATGCAAGTTTTTTTGGGCGGGATGCATTAGTGTGTTTTGAAAAAAAAAAAACGAAAAGAAAAAAGAGGTATTGCAGCATGTCTAGGCACTCACGCTCAATTTAAACCACGTCAACACTTGGTCTGCACACATCCTTCTCTCTCTTTCAGACCTTTCCCTATTTTTGCTTCCAAGTTAAACCTCACCGAGCGTCGCTTTCTGCGTGATCCTCCATCTTTTCTTTCTATATGCTTTTGCACATCAGTCAGAGCAAAGAGACACTAGTAGCAAGGCAGAAAAAGCAAGAAAAATGGAAACACTGAGCAGTTAGGAATTTGACTTTGTTTCAAGAATGCAGAAAGCGCACAGGAAGAGAATTATGTTATTTTTCAGTTTTTGCACAAACAAATGTGTTTGCAATTACTTTGTGTAAACAATGCATCAACTGATATGCACTAGTGGTTAAAAAAATCCCACATGGCTTCCAAGCAGACCACCTCGTATGAAAATTGCACAAAAGGAGCACAAAGGAGGAGAGAAAACAAGAGAAGGAGAATAGAAATAGATAATTGGCAAGTGGTTTGAGGGGAGATGGAAAAGAAGGAGGAAAGGGTGGAGGACAGAGAGGACGATCAGAGGGTGAGAGGGATTGATGTACGCCCTCAACCCGAGCAGAATGCCTGGTGGGCATAGTTGCTACATTATGGTCCAAACAAACACAAGCAGTTCCCTCAGAGCAATTTAAACAAAGAGTGAACAAGAAATGAGAAGATGAGTTAAAAAGAGAGGCAAAGCGAACTTCCAGGAGACATACCCAGTGAATGGATGAGAGAGAAAAAAGCATATTAGTTGACAAGGGTGTGTTCCACTTTTGGCTTGTTTGGAAATATGTTCCAGCGTGAGGGCAAGCGTAGACAGAGATAATGTGGAAAAAGTGACTCTCATCTTTACATGTTTGTAAATGTGTGTAGGTGTTAAATAGGTGACAAATTAAAGGAAAATATGTAAGGTACTGGGTCACCATGACTCTCAGGAATAGCTTCAGTGCTGTAATATAGTATGTGAAGTCTACTGGACTGAAGGACACTAACCCCCCCCCCCCCCCTTTTTTTGGTGGG
>VOQK01027410.1:13527-24134 GCA_015052645.1 Benitochromis conjunctus
TTTCATTGGTGGAGGATCTGAACTTAAGGAGCTCCAAATCTGTCGCGTCGATCAGATGTTTATGAGGATGCTGACTTTTTTCCCAGGAGAATGCAGCTCATGCTTCAGTGCTTTTCTTTCTGCATGGCATCATGGGCATAAATACACACACTAGCAGTGCCATCTGCCTGCGCGTGAACCTGTGTGTGTTTGCATTCTCCCTGCACGTTGTGCTCATACAATGTATATGTGTGCACCTGCTTGTGTTTTAGGGGAAAGTCTCTTTTTCCACTTTTTGTACTAAGACTATTTCCTTGAGCAAAATATGAGTAATGCAACAAAGATTTTAATAAGGTCGGCATCCCTGGGCCTCGCTGTGCATTCCCATCTACCGTTTAACAGGAACGGGATCCCTCTATAAATCACACAGCAGAATTTGAATTAACAGAGCGGCGCTGCAGAAACAGCTACCCACAGTGTTCAGGAATAGTTTCCTTGAAAACAGACCACGGCTTTTACATGATGTGTAAATTCCACCTCTCTTCTCAGGGAGCTCTGTGTTTCTAGAAGGAGAAGTAAAGGCAATCTGGAGCTCACCCCTCTCACCCATGCCTCATCTCCATAATGACTTCATTTCCTATGCATGCAGTAAGACGTCTGTCTGTCTCACTGCACTACACAGACACCCCGAGGTGTTATGAGTGACAACTGTTGACAGGGCCCTACAAGGTTGAAATTCTGGTCAAATACAGAGATCAAGAAGGTTTTAGGGACCAGATCCAGAGGCTGACCGCTGCATGCAGCGGGCTTGACACACATCCATGTTAGAGAGATTTGGAAGGTGGGCTCAGCGGTTGAGTGTTTAAAAGCGATTCCTTGCGCTTAAATATTTAGACTGCCTATGCTTGCTGCTAAAGTTTGTAAAGCTCTCCTGGTGGGCAGAAAGTGAGAAGCTGGGTGTGATGTGGAAAAAGTAGAAAAGCACAGAGTTAAAAAAAAAGGAAGTAGTGGAAAATGTAGAAAACTAAGGCACAATGAAAGTAAAACTCCCCCTCCTATTGACTGTTTTTGTTTCTGTAAGCTGTAGTCTTATATATCTCATCATACATACATGTAATGGAAGATGTGGCATTCTCTGTTGTCTTAATCATGTTCATCTTTCGCCTTTAACACTGGTTTGTTTTTTTTCCTGTTCATCCATCAGTAAAAGTTACAGTGAGAAGGAATCATAATCTATAAATTATGATCTAAAGGAATGCATATGTGTGTGCTGCTGGCATGCGTCACACAGACACGTAAGCTTAGAGATAAAAGAAAGTGTGCTGGCATGCTATTATGGATTCAGCTTATGACGTGCATGTGAGTAAGTGTGAGTGTATGTTTCTGAGTCGGATCTGTTTGTGTGTTTGCAGAAATCAAAGCATCACATCAGGCCATCTGGCGCAGCACTCCATCACTCTCCTTCTTGGTCAAATAGCCCTTACACAGCTTGGAGTTGTGTTTGGGGTCATTGTGATGTTGAAAAATAAATGATGGTCCATCTAAACCAGGGGTAGGGAACTCCAGGCCTCGAGAGCCGGTGTCCTGCAGGTTTTAGATCTCAGCATGGCTGTGGTAGCCATGCTGAGACTTTGAATGAGTCCTAAACAGTGTCACCAGCAAAACACCCCCACACCATCACACCTCCTCCTCCATGCTTCACGGTGGAAACCATGCATATAGAGACCATTAGTAGTGGTTTCTTAGCAGCTATTTGACCTGATTCGTGCAGTCTCCTCTGAACAGTTGATGTAGCGACGTGTCTGCTGCTGGAACTCTGTGTGGCATTTATCTGGGCTCTAATCTGAGGTGCTGTTAACTTGTGATTTCTGAGGCTGGTGACTTGGATGAATTTATCCTCAGAGCAGCAGAGGTGACTCTTGGTCTTCCTTTCCTGGGGCGGTCCTCATGTGAGCCAGTTTCATCGTAGCGTTCGATGGTTTTTGCGACTGCACTTGGGAACACATTCAAAGTTTTAGCAATTCTCCAGACTGAGTGACCTTCAGTTCTTAAAGTAATGATGGACTGTCGTTTCTCTTTACTTAGCTGATTGGTTCTTGGCTCAGGCAAGACACTAATGCCAAAGTTATTCACTGTGGCAAACAGGCAAATGGCATTCCAGATGCACCAACACTGGTGTGTATTTAAAGGCTAAACTCAGATCTCTACAGGTCTCTAAAACTCTCAGACACAATTCTTCCAAAAAGTACATTTTAATTTAGTGTTTTAATGTCGGTATAGGGAAGTATACCGACATTGCGACTGCACTTGGGAACACATTCAAAGTTTTAGCAATTCTCAAATATACTTCATCGGGAAATATACTTCCTGATGAAGTATATTTGGTCCAAAATGTACTTCATCTTTCAGTTGGTCCCTTTAGGAGTCACCAGAGCAGATCATCTGCCTCCATCTCACCCTGTCCTCTTCTGCCACAACAGCCCTCTGCACATCCTCTTTCACAGCAACCATGAACCTTGTCTGTGACCTTCCTCTTTTCCTCCTGCATGGCAGCCCCATATTCAGCATCGCCTATATCCTTCATCTGCACATGTCCATACCCTCTCAATCTTACCTCTCTAACTATATCTCTATCTCCTTATTAATGATTCCTATATTTCATTTGGCATAGATATTACGAACCTGGGACTATGAGTCTGTCTTTTGGCCCAAAATCTTCCATGTCTTTAACTGGGTTGAGGTCTGGTGACCATAAAGGCCATAGAAAATCATTTTCTGCAGTAATTTTTTAATTAAAGATCTGTTATTTAGCTAGGATAACAATGAATATAGTCATTTACCAAGCAGAAAAACCTGCAGCATTACGAGTCTCTAAATGGGGACGTTAATATTCTTGCATTCCTGGGGCTACATAGTTTCTGTTGTGTGCATTTAGGTCAATTTTAACACTCAAAAGATCAAATAAAGAACCATTCACGTGTTTATGAAACGTAGCATTAAAGTCATTGGCTCTTAATAGGCAGTGGGATGTTCTTCCAGCTGCTAATGAAGTGTGTAATCTTTGAACAAGCTAATGAGCTATACTGATTTAATTACGATGAGAAATCCAGCCAGTGCAGTTAAGAGTTACCATAAGATGTTTTCACGCAAACTCACGGAGTTACATTCCTGAAAATTTACAAGACGGCATAACCTTACATGGATACAATAACAGAGCCTACTCTGTTCCTACAGCAGTCGAATGGTATTGTCACTGGTTACAGTTAAGAGATCCAAACAAAAAATGGTCCTTGTTTACTTTTGAATTGTATTAGGGATGAAAGTTAGCCGGCTTTGAGGAGGAAGGACAAAAGTATCCTTGTGCTCATCCACCAGATGACCCTGCATAAAACAACGTTGCCTTCAAGTCAAACCACACGAATGTTAAAAATACATTTAAATGTGTGCTAGGCCCAAACTGTCAGCAAGAAAGCACTTCTAACATCTTTTTGTCTCGTCCTCCCTGTCTTCTCCACAGAAGAGAAAATACACACACAACATCCAAAGCATGGCGTGTCTGTCACTTCATAAAATAGACCCGCACTATGTGGAAGGGAAGACAGTATGAAGCAAGATGGAGATAGACAGCATCAAGGAATGGTGTTGGTTTAATAAAGGAAAAAGGAACAACAGATGGAAAGGACTGACAGTGCAGACCAGATCGACAGAGGCAGAACAGCGAGATGGGGAGAAAGATGAAATTAGAGCTATACAGACAGACTGGTGTGCAGGCAGAGACAGTCAGATGAGGGGAAGAGGCTGAGAAAAACAGATACGGACTAAGATGGGAAGAGCCACGGAGACAAAATGACATGCACGCCAGGCAGGCTCTCTCCCTCAGTCATCACTTCGACACCACAACACCACAAGTGACTGCAAAACACATGGGTCCAGTCTGCCTGCACAATGGGCTATTATAGGTCTGCACATCAGAACATACGCACAAAAATCAACTTTCAGCAAACTGATCCAAAGTGGCTCAGACTCCAAAACAAACAGCACTACATGTGGACTTTTGACAGTAACTGCTCGTTTGGGTGATAAATATCTGCAGATCATGGGACTTTGTGTCACAAACATAAACATACGTGTAAGCGTGTGTTTGTGTGTGAAGTGGTGTCTGGGCCGTGGCAGCGTCAGGAAATTCCATGGGATGTTTTTAATAAGAACGGGCAGCGGCTGCCAGGGAACTGGCAAATGAAAACCTGCTGAAGCACACCACAGAGCTCAAACAACACACGGCCATGCTCTCACAGCACTCCTCAGCGCAAATGATAACTCTGCATGTAGCCTACTTAAGTGTATGTTTTTAGTTTGTGTGCGACTGAGAGGAAGGCGACAGAGAGTGCATTTTGCCGAGTGAGTGATGGAAAATAGTTAAGGTTTGTATCTGTTTGCAATAGCAACAGACCAAGTATTCTGTGTGTATGACTTGTCTGTGGGCATGCCTTTCCCTTTATTGCTTTCATCTGGGGCTGCTGTGTCATTTTGTCCATGGGGGAAACTCTGATGCTTTTACTGATCCTTACAAAGAACTCTACGTCACGTTACAGTGGGTGCCCGTGATTGGTCTCTGTTACATAATACTGATAGTAATAGTGAACAGCAGTGGCCATAGTGGTGTTTAGGAGCAGGATGAGAGCCTGTGAGGAAACAGAGGGAAAGAAGAGATGCATGATCAGTTCAGTTAGGCAGAATTACTAAGTTAAGCTAAAAATCTGTTTGACATTTCCCAAGGGGAAATCTCCAGAGCTGGAAAATGAGGCCAATGCTGAAGTGGGAATAACTGCAGTTCCTCTAGGGCCACTTTGACGTTGGCTACAAAAGGAAGGAAGTTAGTACACATATCTAACCTCTCGAAAGTATCTACAACAGGTAAAATGTTACAGCTCTAGAAAATATACATGTGAATGTATGTGAGTGGGAGACTTTGGAGGTAGACTGTAGGCTGTCTAACCAATTTAGATGTTAGAATCAATACTTAGGTTTTCTGTGCTGCTTTTTTTTTTACCAGCTAACCAAAACCCAAAATAATTTTTCTTTACTTTTCACTGGCAAGATGAACAGTTTTGCTATGTTGAACTCCCCCCTGCACACAGCTAGAACCAGCCTGGTTTAGAGCTGCTTCAGTCTTCTCTTTTCTGGCTCCAACTATAAATATATAAAAAGTCTGGGTTCTCAAACTATAGTTTGGAAGCTTGTTTTGGCTAGTAAAAAAAGAAAAGAAAATTGCTTTCCATCAATCAAAATAAAAATTTGGGGTTCTTATCTCAAAATTTTGACTTAATAACTCCAAATTTCGAAATATTTGCTCAGTTTTGAATGATTATTTTAGAAGTTAGAGTTATTAAATCAAAATTTTTACACACCAAACTTAAATTTGTATATAATAACCCTAATTTTGAAATAACATAGCAAAACATTGTGATATGCATACTATAGTTGCAGTAAATGGTAAATTTGATTATGCATCAAAAGACAGCTTAAATCATAATCAATAGGTATTGCCATTGAAAATGGGCTACTAATGAGTGTTATTAGTGTATTGTATGTCTACAGTACAGCCATTGGTTAAGAATCAAACAATGTACGTGTATTTTGTGAATTATTCATTTAGAGGTGTCATTATCAACCAACAATATCAAAATATCTTGGCCCAACAGTAGACTTCAGTGAGACAGTAAAGCCTCTCAGTCATTTTCTTTTATATTGCCTGGGATAATTCAATTATGCCTGCTGGAATGCTTTCCCTCTGTAATTTATATGAATAACCCGTTGCTGAAAGTGAAGAAAATGAAAAATGTCGGTTATAACATGCATTCGCAGATGTATGTGCGCAATTCAAAACTGAGAGCAGAGCAAAAGAAGAAAAAAATGCTTTTTGTAGTTAAAAAAGCATAAATTTTATCCATAAGGGCACGTGTACTACAGGTAGGTGTACAGTGAAACCAAGGGCATGGGGGAGACTGAGAGGCAAGGTGCTGAGTTGAGCAGAAAGATTTCCTGGCTGAACCACTTAATACACACATCGTATACTTTAATTACCCTGTGAAAAGAAAAAAAAATAGCTATGACATCTGTAACTTTAGAGGGGCTCGACCTGAGAAGTGCCCTTGCTCGTTCTCACACAAGTTCTGTTTGTCCACAATGCTAAAAGTAAGTGATCCAAGGCGAATACTGCTGAAAAAGGCTCCTGATATGTATCTGCTGTAAAGCATAAATACAAAAACACCCAGTTGACATGAACAGACATGAGCACACATCATGGCTCTGTCAGAAACAGTTCCATGTTAAGATTATTCCATTTTGTCATCCACAAGAAAATGCTGTGAAGTAAGGTATATAGTCCACTGCCTTCAATACGTCATGTTAATGTGAATTTTGAGATCTAATGTGATTTTATGTGATCGCATTATTGCACGTTCACGTTTGGCCTGAAAGTAGCTGTAATTCATCTTACTTTTACATGTCTGGATAATCTTAACCCCCCCCGCCCCCCCTGTCCTATTAATTTCCCTTTATTACTCAAACTATGGTCTGTGGTTAGATTAGACCATAAGCAGAACACCATTCACAAAGCAGGCCTGCTCACCTCAAGAGGTTTTGAAAATCTTCAACGGAAACGTGGGCATGGCCAAATTTCTGGGAGCCTGTGTCGTCACTTAATACGTTCTGGCATCATTGAGTGATAAAATTTCATGTTTCGTTACAACCAGTGGGAAACTGGGACTAAAAGGTACAGTTACAGGACTGTAAAGACATGAGGCAACATCCTGAACGCAGATATAAGACATGAGGATATGGAAGCCTTCTGATTACAGCATGAGAGACGTGGTTTGTTGCCTGAAAACAGAACTTAAGTCTTATTAGTTGCGGTCACTAGTAGCAGTATTTATGACCTGTCACTATAAGAGTAAAAATTTGTGTGGTGATATTGCTGAAATATTTCAGTGGAAAATATTTAATCTTCATAAGGTTGTTTGAAACTCAATACTGTGTAAAAGTTTTGAGTCATCTGTCATTTCTTTATATTTTTCTAGGAAAATTGGAAATAGGTCTAGTAGTTTATTGAAACATATGCCAACATGTGTGTTTGCCCATGTACAAAGTCCATTGTACACAGTTTGTATGGTTTTAATCAGCTTTAAAATCAATATTTAGTATGACCACCTTCATTCATTAACTCAACCTGAACTCTCCTATAGGATTTTTGTAATTCCTTTAAGTAGTCTTCAGGAACAGTTCTCTGGGATTCTTAAAGGACATTCAAAGCTCTTCTTTGGATCTTGGCTGCCTTTTGTTCTGTACTCTGTCAAAATGATCCCACACTGCTTCAATAATGTGGAGGTCCAGGCTGTGGGGAGGCCAGTTCACAACTGATAGTCTTCCATTGTGTGTTTTTCTGCCCAAGTATGCTTTTAATGCATTGGCAGCGTGTGTGGGATCATTGTCATGCTGGAAAATGAAGACACTGCCAGTCAGGCACTTTCCGAATGTTAATGCATTGTGAATCAAAATTTGACGATGCTTTTCTGCATTCCATCAATTTTGACAAGGTCCCCAAAACCACTGGCTGAAATTCAGCCCCAAACAATGACAGAGCCTCCACTGTGTTTTACAGAGTGTAGTTCCTCTCTCCTGACCTCCTCAGCACATGTTGATGATGGCTTGTTGACTGCGACCCTTCCAATAAGAGCCCAGTCAGGTCCTCAGAGATGCATCTGCTGGATTTTTTCTTCTACTGTAACATTACTGTAGTTGTTGAGCTGCTGTAGATCATTTTTTAGGCTCACCATAAAAAAGCCAAACAAACCAAAAAACATTGCTCTGAAAATGGTTAGGTACAAGGACTGAACTGAAAATCAGTGAAAAGGCAGTCAATTTGCAAAGAAAATTATTTAAGTACCTTTATAAAGTTTGGAGAACTATTGCCTGGAGAAAATACAAAAAATCTGGTCCCTTGAAAACAAAATATAAAGAAAAGTGGGGGTGGCTTAAGACTACTGAACAGTATTGCATAACTTTGTGGCCTTTTGAACTCCCCTTTATTTTCCACATATTATATCTATCTAAGTTTCAAATAGCATGTATGCTTTATGGCTTCCGCTGTGCTAGGTTTGACAGATTTCTCTAAAAGTTAGTAAGTAATACTTGATCAAAAGTATTCTGTAATAGTGTGATGGAAAGAACAGTCTTGTAAAATTCCATACTGTAATTACTCAGTATTTCCAATTTAGTGTCACTGTTTTTGAAGAAAGGATCTCTAGTACGAGCACATAATTAGCTGCTGCTATAATAAATCAAACACTAATTACATACAGATTGTGAGTGGCAAATTGACTGAACATACAGCAGGAATTTCCCCTCCTCTTTCACATACATATATATGGTCTTCACTGACCATACCTGAGTTTTTTCTTCCCAAAGCCTTGACTGAGACTTCTGTGTTTATTGTATGTGTGAGTGAATGTGCTTATTTGCACATGTTGTAAAGTATGCACTTGTATACATATCCACTAGTCTGGTATACCTGTTTGAGTATGAATCTTAGTGCATGCATGTTTGTGGAATGTGTATGTGTGTGTGGACCCTGCAGTCTAACTGTAATGGTTCCTATCACTTCACACCTGCTGTCACTTTGTTGCACACAAGGCTAAAGCCTGCAGGTGACCTGAAACACATGTTGACCTCATATCTAGCCAGCCAACGTGGAACACACTAAAAAGTAAAAATGTTTAATAGAGACTAATCTTGAACATAAAGCTGCATTAAACACTCATTTTAATTGACTTAATAAACTAAATGTGCAAATTCATAATCGTGGCTTCAACTGCCTGAGATCATTTAAGACCCAGATTTTCCTCAACATGCTGGAAAAGATATATATACATAATAAATAGCATTATTATATAGCATTTAAGCAGTAAAGGATGAATAATTTCAGTTTTATGTGCTGCAAACCAGTGTTTTAACCTTATTCAGAATTCTTGCTATGAACTGTTGGTAGTCTGTTTAATGTAAGCTGGCTTAGTCTGACACTCAGCCACACATGCTGACATATTTAGTTACAGATGGCTTCTTTACTGAACACCATCATTTTCTCAGCACTGCCCCTCTGCTCATTTAGTTACTGTATACAAACTCATGTCGAGGAATTTCTTTGTGAAAAACACTCATTTTATATGGTGAATTTAGAAATATGCGCCTTGGCAGAGGTTCATTCAAATGTTGGAAAATAGTTTTCACATTCTTCCAGTCTTTTTCCATGTCTTCTATACACAACATTACAAACTGTGACAGGTAAAGTGAAGGGCATCTCTTTATAACGCAATGTTCTGCTGAGAAAGTTTAGATCTACTTTAACATGCAACACCTGCCATACTGCTCAGAAATAGCTAAAGAAACAAAAAGAAGAGCTCAGAGATTGACCCCTAAATTTCCATGACAGCTCCAATCCACAACCAAAAAGATCCATTGCCAATATCCTGCGCCAGACACCACAGGACAGCATTCAGAATTCCCTGGTCCATGCCCTGAGGCTTTAAAGCTGTTTTAGGACCACAGAGAGATCTGGACAATGTCAGGCAGATGGTTTTTAATGATATGACAGACTGCTGTATATACCAGTCATGTTCTGTCAGGGCAAGGCAGGCGGGCATTGCTTGCCCAGTGAAATCCACAATTAAATATAGACACCATAAATGTCTGTCATTGTTTGTTTGCATCCATCTTTAAAATTACTGCCATGTTGTGGCAATAATTTGTCTCAGCTTTCCTCAGCTTGCCTCCAATTCCATTAGAATCTGTAGGGCATCTCGATTTCATCGGTGTTCCCCATTAACAGTAGCTTGAATTGGGCAAGATGAGAGGTCAGCAGCTTCTTCTTGTTATTTGTACATTCACATTGTGGATAAACATGTTTTCGTTAATGGATGACTGATGGGAGACTAAAATGCTAGATCAGATGCCACTGGCTCTATTTTCACTGCCCTGAAATCATTTATGATCTCCATCTTGTGTGGAAACAAGATTTACATTAGCAAGTAACTTAGCAGATGAATTTTCTTTTACTAACCACCTTGGCCAACATGTGGAATAGAATACATTTTTATGAATTTTTAGTAACTTCTTTAGCATGTTAGAAAAAAGCCTGGATGATGGAGAGGGGTTGTTAACTTCTGTAATGTTTGGGTAACTAAACAGACAAGTTGAGCAAGTGCTGACTCAGCCAGTACGTTCAGATTAGCATGTATAAGAAATCACTTGGTTGACCGAATATATTATGACCACCTGTTTTGCTTTTAATACCCAAATAAAAAGTGAAGGTTGTCCAATAAAAGAGTAGGTCTGTTTTCTAAACTTCTTCATTTTTTTTTAGATATATGGTTCTCACAGAGCAGCCACACTGCTAACATATAAATTCAAAAACTGGACTCAATATCTTTTCTTGCCTTTTTGTAAAAGTCACCACATGCCACTGGTATATATATTTTCTTCATGTATGTACACCATTTATTATTTAGTAATATTGCATAAATTCCTTTCTCCACAGAGTCTGAGCACATATACTAACTTACAGTGTTCAGCCA
>VOQK01027410.1:26969-44627 GCA_015052645.1 Benitochromis conjunctus
GTGAGAACTCAAATGTCTCACGCAGTCAAATCATACATGTGTTGTTCCCAACCTGCCAGAACACGAGTACAATGTTGGCCTGAACTGATGTATAAACCAAGCAGATAATAACAATACTTCATTTACTGCTGGTAAATTGGTGTCATATGCACTTACTCATACATGAGTACATCTATCCAGGCAGCTACCTTAGCTAAACCACACAGTGTATTTGCCGCAGTGCAAATGTACCTAAAGTGGACTATTCCCTCGTGTTTGCTACATGTGACAAAGGACAGCTTTGGAAAATATCTTTGCCTCATTCTGAAACTATAAAAGGTTTATGCGTGAAAACAGTTTTAGAATAAAAGATAAAGACAAGAAGCTTTTCCTCAAATCCAGGGTCTGATTAAATTTGAACGGTTTGTATGCCACTGAATTAAAATATGTGCTTTTTGTTACGACCCAGCAGTAGAGAGAAAGGCCAGAGGAACAAAAGCACATTCGCACAATTATCTGTAGCCCCAGGCCTTTTCTATCTGTGATTTGTCAGGGTGAATGACGCAGGTTCATCCAGATTGACAGCTCTACACGATTCGTAAATAAAATAATGCAGACTTGGAAGAAAGTAATGAAAAAGTTTAAAGAGAGAGCTGAAGAAAAAGGCGCAGAAGGACTTCGTGGTTGATGAGTGAGGATCGTGTGAGTGTTTCAAGACAAGAAAAAAAGGGTTCGGTCAGAGAGGGGTCAAGGTAGTAGTGTAACGGTAAACGGAGATAAGTTATCACATGAAAAGCCATTAGCTGCTCTCCATCCCAACGTCCACAGGAAACACAAAGTGACAGCATGATATTTTCTCCCTTCCCCACTACTGGTACTGCTCTGCGCTCACATTCTCGTACATATCCTGCCAGCCGTTTACTTCTATTTTTTCCTTTCCCTTCGGATTCGGCTGTTTGAAAGACCCGTTCTCTTCTGTTCTTTGTTTCTTTTTTTGTAGTTCTGATGATATCGTGACTCTTTTAAGGACAACCCAGAGTAATACGGCATTTAAGAACATTTTCAGTCATATATTACCATATAAATTAGACAGAAACATAACACATGTGGAAAATGAAACCTTTGAGACATAATTTTTCATCTTGGCACATCAGTCTACATTTTGATGGTTTGCATCTCCAGATATTTGCAGGTAACTTTTGCCTGTGTCTTTTGTTTTCTTTCTTAATGATTTAATATGTTTACTTAAATGAATGCATTCATCTTACTTCTTTTGCATTTCAGTTTTTCTTCTGTCTCACTTGTACTCTGTTTTTCTGACAAATTTGGGACCAGATGAATGCTGATACACATTAACCTCCCTTACACCATTCCACTCAGTTGTGGTCTCAGGCCTGCCATCGGCCTCTTTCTTATTTGAGGAAGATTGAGCTGAAAGAGCATCGGGGGTGTTGGGGCGGGGGCCACTGGGTTAAGTCCTATCTATCAAAAAACACCTGTTCTTTTACAGCTCTGCAAGCTCACATTCACGCAGACACACAAACCTGCAATAGATCATTAGGCTACAGAAGTGGGCTCTGAAGTCAGGCGTCTGATTGCTGTAGCATATGTTGGGGAATGTTAATACATGTTATTATGACATGAGGAGCAGGGGCAAACTGGTATGATTTAAACTGCAGGTGAAATTGTGGCTAACAAGCCCTTCATGGCTCACAGGAAGAAAAAGGTGTATAAAAGCAGACATAGAGAGAGAGTCAGACATAGAAACAAGGAGAAAAAAAGCAATCGCATGTCATTTGTCAGCACTGAATTGCAAAGGCATTGTGAGTTTGTGTGTACAGTAAGCTGTGTGTACTTTTTCATATAGTGTGTGTCTCTAGTGGATATGCTGTGGAATCTCCGCAGTCGAGCGGTGAGTTGAGGTTACATGGTCTTTTGGGTTTAATGGGACTTAAGGATCAGTGAGGGAGGTTGACACAGCATAATTGACTTATGAGGAGAGCTTTTGAGCAAATCTGCATTCAAGGGCAGAGATGGATTGAGAGCCACTACATGTTGTGTGTGTGTGTGTGCGTGTACTTAATACCGAATGGCCTCTTGACAGCTGGGTATGAAGACTGATTAAGAGACCATCACCAAAGGAGCAAAGGCTATGTTAGGAAATAAGTTGGAGGAGGTTAGATGGTGTATTTACAGTGGAGTCCAGAGCTATTAAAGTGTCAGACTATCAAGTAACTTGAGGCTGAGAAGGATTAATATGGCAATGTGCAGATTTGTGGAATTGATGTGTAAGCCCAAAAGTTTGAGGTGACGATAATGTAATGGCACAGAAGTGGGTATGAGAAGTTTGCCAACTCAAATCGAGGATCTGACAGATTCAAGTTCTGAGCACTGTTACAGATGTTTTGCTACAGCTACCACTAGCAAGTATTTTCTGTGAGGATTTTTAGTGAATCAGGAACAATAAGTAGACGTAGCTAATGTAGAAGTTCAAAGGTTCCCCCTTTTTCTGCTTTAGAAAAATTGCAAAGTTAATAATTAAATATTTTGGTACTTTAAAATTCTGCAAATGGATTTAAGAAAGTTGTCTTTGATGGTTAAAAGTTTACTACAGGGTATCATAGCAAGTCTCACTAGAATGATACTTTAGGTCACTATTAAAAGAAAAGAAAGAAAAAGTGCTAACCTAAAATGACCTAAAACACATATTCATACAGTTTAACATATTTTTATGACTGAAAGCAAACATGGAACCATTCATCATTGTTTGGCAGCGAATGCAGCTTCCCATTCTTTTCAGTTCTCCTGATAGAAAAAGAATGAATGTGCAGGTCTGCAGCATAAATATAATGTGCAGAGGATGATGTTACATGCACAGGTGTGATTAATCTCATCAACTGTACTCACTGAGTGTGCAAGTAAGTGAACTAAAAATGGAGATCAGTGCAATATTGCAGTATAATATCTTACTTTTTTCAGTAACAATCCTGAAACTATCCAATCTTTTCACTATAGTCAAACTTTACAACTTGACCATGTAAAACTTAGTAATTTGGAAATATTTGAGAAATGTTGTAAAACTTTGACAAAGTGGATTAACGGCATTGATCTTTTGTATTGTATTAGTCAGGTAATTTATTTTAGAGTCTTTATCTTGTTCTTTTTGGCACAAAAGACTTGTTTTAACTGGTTTTGAAGAATATTGACACAAAGCTATTGAAATCAGTCCTAAAAAAGTGAATACGAAGTGATATTTTTTTACAATAGGGTGAGCAGTCTTTAAATGAATCAACCTGTGAGGTGTCATGGTTTAAGATGACAGCGCTGAGGTCACCACAGTTGTAGTGTGTAATGAGGTCCTCTGTGGTGTAGGAACCTTGGAGGCTGCCTGCTCGAACACCCTCATGCTGCAGCAGCGTCTGGTTCAAGGCAAACAGCACCTACAGGTAGAGACATGGAAACATACGAAGGGCGCTGTTACTTTCTGCATCCACAAACTCAGTTTTCCTCTGCTGTGCACCCAGGAGGAATTTGCCACAAAGGTGTAGAAATTATGCAGGCATAGCCAGTGTCCCTCTTTAAAAATATATTGACCTTAATATACAATGAAGCTGTTATACTCAGTGTCTGCGAAATACTTATTCTTTTGCAGGGTTTTCATTTCTTTCAGGAAATTTTCATACGCTTTATATACAAGCTGACTACAGGTAAAAGCAGACCACAAAATGCATGGCAAGGAGCCAGTGACTTTTTCCTGAAGGAAAGAAAGAACAGGGAAGAAAGGTAGAGCTGAAGAGATTGAAAGAGAGAGAGGCCCTTTAAAAATAAGCCTCCTTTCTCTTTCACCAAGACCAGGGTGCAGAAAATTTATAGCACCCATTAAAATCGAAAGTAAACCCTCTTTAGAGAGAATTTATAGCGTGCAGCCGCTAGCCAGCCCCAAACCTCCACAGCTGTCCCAGACACCAGGGGTTAATCTCCCTGCTCTCACCCTCTACAATCTCACGCCACTTCTGACTGGCCTGGCAATCAAGACCGACCCGATCTCTTACAGGGGTGCATTTGAAAAAAATGTATTGTATTGCAATTCACATAGTTCTACATTGCACCCAAAAAGACAGAGGTTTCAGCTGACGTGATTACAACATCAACATACCTTCAAACTAAACCAGACTTATCCATGCCTATGATCCTAATTGCCAAGAAACCTGACTAGTGCTTTGGAAAATACTGCAGGGAGAACGTCAGCATCCAGCCCCAGATGATTTGTAGAGCAGCTTAAGACCAATACAGCTGCACAACTGACTGAGCCCCATGTCAAAAAATTTAAGTCGTAATTCGTGCAATTAAGCAGTGTTTTTGCAATCATATATGCCCATATTGGGCATATTGCATGTTTAAACTCTATGTAACCTTTACGTTGGGATAATCACATCCAAGCTCTAAGCTCAACCTTGTGACTCTCTCCTTCTCTCTGAGGTCATTGTGTTTGCTAACAGGTTTTGTGGGCTCCTTTTCACTTTAATCTGCTTTTGTTTCATAATGCAAAGAGACAACTGATGAGCTAACGACAGACATAACTCTGTCATCATACCGTTTTTTGTCTTTGCTTTTTTCTTCCTCTACTCTTTCTTTTCTTTTGTACCCTCCTCTTATCTCTCTGCCAGGGCCTGATCTCTATGCCGTTCTTCCTGCTGTATAGCAGGAGTCAGATCTTATATATTTGTTTTGACATGTTTCATCCAGCATATTCGTCAGCTGTATCCAACACCATGCTTTCACCTTGCCAGAGGCACATGAGAGCGCCGTGATCAAACTTGTGACCATTTCAGTTCTGTAAACATATGACTTCAAGGCTTTCTTTAGCTTATAGTTTAACACCAGATTTCTCAAATCCAGGAGCCCCACTGCTGCCGTAGTAATGACTCTATATGACTCAGTTTTTGTTTGCATCTGAAGTGAGGTTCATTGTTCTAAACTCCAGGTAATGCTGAGGTGTGATGCCAGGCCCAGAGGAGCTAAGGCAGTCTGGTCTTTCGCCAGAGAAGCTAATTTTGCTGCTCTGGAAGCTGATTTTGTGCCAGTGAGTTGCCACTGCCCCAGGTCCTTGACCCACAAGGCCCTTTTGCCACATCTTAAGGGCTTTTTTTTTTTTTCCAAAAGAAACATCAGAGTAGGTCCTGGCCAGACTCAGGGTTCAGAAGCTGGCAAACCATGCACACCTGCTAGGATTTTTGCAATGCAGCCAACTTCAGGACTTTCCTTTACATAAGGGGCAAACTGGTGACATGACTGGTGAGATGTCAAGACCGTGGTTGGTTGTGTTGGTAGGGGAGATGTTATTTCAATATTGTCCCCCGGGAAAGGAAAGGAACATCTCTGCAGTTGTAACCATGGCGCTCAAGTTATGTGCTGGACTGAATGAAAGAGCACGTCAGTCACCACAGGGGACGAGAAGAGGGAGAAAGAGGCAGTGAGTGGAAAAACGCAAACATTCCCTGTGTGTGTGCGTGCGTGCGTGCGCATGTTGACTGACAGAGTGGGTGTTCTCACACTGAAGTGATCGACTCACTCTGACAGACCAACTTTTTTATAGCCAGGCCTTTTCAAAGTAACGAACACTGACCGTTTTCACCACATAGTTTACTACTGCAGGTCTAAGTTCTCTTTTTTTCAAATCTCTTCTAATACATGCGTGCGAAACTCCGATTGTAATTAAATAAAAGCTTTATAAGAACAAAGCTGGAAGGAGAAAGGCACAGGGATAGTCTTGGAACCTGCAATCTGAGTTCAGCACTCCAAAAATTCATTAGCAAGCTTTGGAGGGAAAACAGAGAGCAGGCGTTGGGAAGGATAATGAGCATTAAAAAAAAAAAGTCTGAGAGATCTTTTTAAGTTTAAGAAAATGTCGTTTATCAGCTTGTGTGTACGTTACAACAATTGACCTTGAAGTGCATTAAATCCTGGCTGTTAGCTAGCAATAGTGTTAGCTTGTCTGAAGGTTTTACGGGTCTGAAGCATGTAATGAGTAGGTGCCGATGACAAGGTACTGGAACTGAGAGGCCTCAGTCTTGTCAACTACATCACTCCCCTCCTTTAATCTGAATTGAAAAATGTGAGTAGTGCTTATAGCTAAAGAACTGCAGAAGGAAGTGTCAGAGTGTGGAGGCCAAACTCTGAAATCTGGCAAAGAAGGAAAATATGATTTACTTGAAAAGTAAGTACACAGGAGTCACTAAAAACAAATGAAACACAGAGCAGTCGTTTTGTATAGCTAAAAAAAGAAACAGGATCACATGTTCATTCTGTCTGCTTCCATATTTTCTCCACCTTCTTCTCCAATCTCCTCAACTCCTTGCATTTTGTCTCAGTAAAGCAACGACACTTTGTTCCATACTTCTGCAAACTCACAGCGAGACACGGAACAAAGGCGGAGAGGAGACATAATATGAAAAAGCAAGAGAGCAGAGTACAACGGCCTAAGAGCGCTGAAAGTGTGAAAGAAGTGTATAAGACAAACAAAGCCTTGTTCTCTCTGATGAGCATGTGTTGCACATATGGAGGTGATTCTTCTCCAATTGTGTAGTGGAGAGTTTGGGAAAGTGAGCATGAAATGTATGGGTAAGGCCTGGCATGGGTCTTGGCTATAACCAGGCACCCATCAGGTGTATTAAAGCTAAGCAAAGGCTTAGCACCAGGAAAGGGATGTGAGATTGTGTGTTCCTTTACAGTTTCCCCCTTATTCTCTTCTGTCGGTCTCTGAGTGTATATCTATGTATAGTTCAATGTTTTTGGCCTTGTGAACAAGGAAAACAACTCTCTGAGAAGGTAAAAACATATAAACAGTATATACAGTTTACCATTCTGATCATCACCAAAATGTAATGAGTTGTCCTTTTTTCCTCTGATCAGAATTTCAAGGCTTCTTCTCCTTTACCTCTCCACCCAGGTTTATGAAATCTCGCTTGTTAGTTTTCTTTAATCCTGCTGACAAATAGTAAGACAGGCAAATGGCACTGAAAACATACCAATTCCAAGAAGAGAAGCAAAGAGCAAGGGAAGTGGCAGAAAGCAATATCCTTTTTTCTTATTTAGTCTCAGTTTCCTGCACACGACTGCTTATTTTAATAAGGCGTTTTTTTTTTTTTCAGTTTCGAGTAGTTAAATAATGTGATTCAATATTCCTGCAACATTATCTTTGTGTGTGAACCCAGCAGCTAACAAGAGTTAAAGATTACATAAATAAAATGACTAAAAACACATGTTGCTGCTGGTCTGTTGGTTGTGTATGGTAATTAATAAAAAAACTGGCAGCGTACCGCAATGGTTATTATGTCACACATTTGTCCTTGTCAAAATCAAATGTCTACGTTGCCCACAATGCAACTTGACCACCTGCAGTTTGGTCTGAGGTTTGTCTGCATTTCTGTGCATTGATGTGATGTCAGTATAATATGAAAAATGAGTTTCTAACTGTAATATGACCATGAAAACCAGCTGAAGTTGGGAAAACAACAGCCCGAGAAGCCAGAAAATTCTGCCACACCAGTTGCTCGGTTGTTGGCGTCATATCAAAAATATGACCAATCAAATTAAATATTGTGGGTGAAAGCAAGAAGATTGCGGTTAGCTGGTGATATCAGTGCAAAGCGATCTAGAAGTTGAATGAACGACTTCCCAGCTCTTATAACTGGACTATCAAAAGAGCAAATCAATGGAGAGTTATTTTAGTAGTGACTAATCCAAGCTACTTCACTACAGATGAATAGAAGGGTAACAGTACTTAGACCCAACTACAGACTCAAGTCACATTATTTGAGGACATTTAGCCCGTCAGATCGATCCTTTTTTTGTTCCCTTGTAATGAATTTACTGTTTTAGTAAATAACAGAAACCTTTGTAGTACCTTTGTTGTAAAGTCAAGCAATCAAAAGAGGATGGAAATTCAGCTTTTTCACACTGCTTTTATTACTGCCTGTTTAAACAGTTCCTTATAAAGAAAACAGTTCAGAGTGGTGTGTTCCCCTTGACCAATCTCTTCTCCCTGAGAGCTGCTTGTGTTTCATTACCTGAAAGAGAAAAGCTAGACCCTTGACCCAGGACAACACTGCTGGGTTCCTCTGGGCCAAGTCAGCTTCCCCCTGTGGGTGTATTCAGCCACTGAATACAAAAGGGGATTGGGTTCACAGCACCCTAAGGTGACTGAACGAAAAAAGTAAGCAAGTTGAAATAACATCCCTACAAGGATAAGTGCACTGTCTCTTCTCTGTTCCCCAAAGAGAAGCTCCCAAAAAGATAAAAAAAAACCCAACAACCCTGCATCCATTTTCTTTTAAACTGCACTGTATGTTTGCATGTGCATGTAGTAGTGGTGGAGCTATTTCAAAGGCCTCCAGTTGTTTAAAATTTTACCCCCCCCATCCAAAATCCAAAAAGCACCTTGAATGCATTAGCGTGGAAACAGTGTCACACAAGACCACATCAAAGTTGTGCGGATGTTCTCATGTGTTAGCTTCACTGTTGTTTCACACAGTTTTATCAAGGAGGCCCTCAAGACCTGATCCCCTCTTTTTCATTCCTAGAGAATCATGTAACCTGTCAGGAGCAGTAAAGGCAACATTCAAGCATAAAACCCTTATATGTAATCTCCAATGTCAGAGCATTGCCAAAATAGTTTTAATACCCTTTGGCGCCCTTTTTTTTTTGGTTGGAGTTATCTGTTGCGTACTTGAAGGTAAGCAGCACTTTCAACTCGTCACATCTGGCATGAGCTACAGCAAGCCAGATCACTGCTTTCTTCCAAATCTTTATTGCAGTTAATACCCACAACAGAGACACATGCATGAACTCTCCAAAAAAAATATACAACCACCCATAAGCACAGATGCTAATGATTACACACACCACTCTTTGAGCAATACCTGTATACAAACCCACACAATGCAGAAATCACAACACAGCACCAGTTTTGGGAATATTGGCTCTCCTTTGTCTCTGCTTCTAGTCCCACTTCCTTTTGCTCTCATTCTCCTTCTGTCTCACTAAGTCTCTCACCGTGCCTGGTCTACCTCCTGTCTCAGCCCAGGAAATCCAGGGATTACCAGAGGGACAATCCAAGTGGCAGAGGCCTGCTGCTTCCCAGCTTTCCCCTCCTTCTTCATTCCATCCCATCTGATTTCCTTTCTGAAGCAGAGGGTGGGGATTTTTTTCATGGTAGACATCTCCCTTTTAAGTTTGGTAAGGTTAAAAAAAAAATGTCTTTGACATCCACTAACGACTCGACTTTTTCTTCTCCTTCCTCCAAAGACTATCGCCGTCGTTGTCCTTCCCTTTCCTGCTCTTCTTCTCTTGTTTATCTTTTCCTATAGGCACCCATATACACACTTATTCTATATACACCCATATAGTCTCCAGCGCCTCCTGTCTCTACTCTTAATAAGAGTCTTCAGTGAATGGGGGGTGGGTGTCGCCCCTACACTTGTCCACAAATAAACCCTGCTGTTTGACTTGGCAGCACTGCAGCTGCGCCAGTCATCCCAGCTTTCCTGCCTCCCCAGAAAACAGAGAAAATAATAAAGTATCACTTGATCCTAACTGAAAAAGCAGACAGCTGGTTCCCTCACTGTGAATGCCCATTGGTAAGTAGCGCGGGGTGTGAAAGACTGTTGGAAAATTACAGAGTGAAATTGTGTTAATTTTTGTTTTCTATCAACATCAAGGTGCTGTTGAACAGGAAAAACATTGCGTGCAAATATATGAGCACAGCACACAACAACATTACAGGAAAAATTAAAGACAGGTGGAGAAGGGAAAAAAACTGTTCACCCTTCTGATTTCTGTCTAAAAATTAATACATGTGTAAATATGCTTATAAATTTAAAGCTGCGCTATTGAATAATGCAACATGTTAAGAACAGATCAAATGAATACGAGAACTGGAGGCTCAGTATCAGCTTTATAGTGTTTTACCAACCTGTTGTTCAAGTTTTGTTTTGCAGCTCACAACTCTGAGCTACATGTCTATGCTACCATATTGTTTGATCTGTGAATTTAGTCTGTTGAGAGCATTGGTCACCCATTCAAAATTGGTTGACCCCCCCCCCCCAACCGCCCCACCTGGCAAGACTGCCTTATGTTGGTAATAATATTAAGAAACGTGAGCAAAAAATAGAGATAAAGATAGGTACTTACGTACTTGATATCAAGTTTATTAGCAGGAAATTAACTAGGCATATAATTCTTTTCATTCCTTCTTTTTTGCCATGTTTTTTTAAATAACCCATATTTGACAAATAATAATAATAAAACTGGAAATTTTATTATTATATATAATATAAGTTTTTGGTATGCCACCCCAGTATTTTTAATGGTCCCCATATGGCCACCGCTATGAAAACATTCTGGAGGTGCCCCTGCTTGTTACGTAGTTGTTATTTAACATAATAATCTTGTCATAATGTATCGTGCATAATGTGGATTTAAATGAGATTTTATTGTTGTAAAATAAAAAAATTAAACATTGGCAGTCTAAGGTGTCACAGGTGCACAAGTGCTCCAAATGAATCATTTTAGCCTGGCAGTAGGCACTTACTAGGCAACATGATGATGCCGTAATATATCATACATAATTCAGGTTCTGTGGATAGAAATGACACGCTATTTTTGTCAAATAAAAATGTCACTGTGTCTTTTGTAGGTGCTTAAAAATTACACGTGAGTCATTATAGCCTATTAACAGGTAGTTGCAAGGCAACGTGATGACGTCATAACATATGATACGGATCAGAACATTCGGAGACCTAAGATGTGCCTGTGTTCCACTTTTGGTGGCTCAAAAGTCGCTCCTCTTGAATGAGTTTGCAATCAAATCAGCAGAGATGTTTGTGTATTATAATAGGTTTTCAAGCCTTGGCAGGCATCCATTTACAGGGGGTCAGAAAAACAACACACTGTTCTGTCTCTACTGAATGTTAACACCTGTTTGTGAAACAATTTTATAAGGTGGTTAAATGGTAGTGCTTCACAAGTGCTTAGAACCAAAGTGGCTGAATGTCAGTTAATGCTGTTTTTACGTAAATAAAATAACAAATTAAAATTTATATTCTTGTGTATTGAAAGTGTTAAAAATGATGTTATATTTATTGCAACTTGCATAACCTGCTAAAATGAGGGCTGTTCTGTAACTGTTAGGGTCCATAAATTATCTCCTTTGAATTCCAGCCCCTTTATAATCATTCAGAACTGGAGAAAAACACCTTCTGTGTATTTATGAGGTGCTCGGGAAACAGGTGTTGACAGCTGTGTCTTTAATAAAGCCCACAAAATGCCTTAAATAAGGTTTTAAATACAACTTTACCAGCCAACAAGTGAAATTGCTAATTTCATAAGTCACATAATTTCCCTAATCTTGGAAATGAACTATGTCTGAAGCAAATTAAATGAAGCACCCACCATCAGATTTGGGTGTAATATTGCACTATATAAATATAGTAACATCTTATCCGACTGGTAAATTTCATATGAACACAAACTCAAACTGGAAAAGCAACACTGGAAGTCAGAGCACTTTAGTACAGTTGCTGTGTTTTTGGCATCACATTCAAAAACATAACATCAAAGTTATTTAGATGACAATAAGTACTTTTGATTGGTTAACTCAAACCATATAGTGACCTAGAAGTCAGATGAACAACTTTCCAACTCAGGATTTTGGATTTTCATGACTGTAGGGTGATGCTAATAGTGCCTAATCTTTGCCCTGGGCTATTAGTACAACCAGAGAAAAGCAAAGAGCTAAACAGGTCTGGTAATTAACTCACTTCTAAACTTTTTTCATTTAAAAACGTGTTACTTCTGTAATTAGTCTTGCTTAAATGTGAGCCTGAATGGTTGTCTGTCTCCAGGGTGCACCAGTGTCGTGGCCCATGGCAGATGGAATAGGCTGTCATAGGGCAACCTATCCCTCTGACCCTGATTTGGGTAAGTTGATTAAGAAAACTGATGATGGATGGAATTAAACTTCCTCAAATAAATTAAATCATCCACTTAACGTGAGGTTTCTTAATTTGGAAAAAAGAAATACAATTAAAAGCCTTACTCTACTTAAGATGTAGACTAGATGAAGTCATTGTAACCATATCTCATCTCAAACTCACAGTCCACTTCAAACTTCACAGCCTCCTCTAATCCTAACACATTTTGCGTTCACATTTTTTCCAAGGGGAAAAACTCTCATTGAATTCCACTGGATTTATCCGGCTCCATTATGATGTGTGATGCTATACAAACCAGATGAGCTGGGTCTTCTCCACAGCATGAGAAAAGAGCAGACAGAAACAGCCGTGTATGTTTAAAACATGCCTCCCCGGCCTCAAACCAGGACCCGACCACTCTCTCTTATCTTCTCCAGTCTGCTTTGGTTGGACTAATAGCTTTAGACAGTATAATTCTCTAAGAGTGATTTGTTCCTTGCAAAGTCCACATCAGAGAGTCGGCTGAAACACGAGAGCAGCAAATAATCTGCTGCATGAACATAAATTGTGTATTGGGCGAAACAATGCGTCCAGACTGAGAAACGGCAAGTGTCTGAACAGCTCGCAAGAGCTGGTGCATGTGACTGAATTCATTTCAAGACAAGAATCCTTGCAGAGGTTTCTGTGGTTGCGTGCTCAAGTGTAGCCCTCAACCATCACAAATCATTTCTGATATTCAAATAATGTCATGCCAGGTTTGTCTGTTTGATTTTTTTTTTTTTCCTGTTTGAGAAATAAATTACTGTTTCAGTTTTTGTGTGTCTGTACACCTCAGCAGGCGTCCTAGACTGACTTGTTCATATTTGCGTTAGTGAGCAGGCCGATTTTACTTGCAGAATAGTGGACACTTTAGAGTTTAATGCAATGGACAAGCAAAGGGGGGATGGAGGTAAGGGGAGGAAAATAAGATGGAGAGATGACTTAATGTGAGAAGAAAACAGTAAGAAAGGGAGGGGGGCAGGAGGCATAATATAAAAAAGATGAAAAACAGGACAAAAGGCCAGATGTTTACAGTTAACCAGGAGAGGTAGAAAGAAGAAAGGAAGAAGCAGACTTATTGCCCCTCACCTCCTCTTCGTTTTCTAACTTATCTGAAGTACGGATGGCTGGTTAAGTCTTCTGCTGCCACCTTCTTTTTCATCTTCCCACAGCACCTCCATCCTCGGATCTGTCCCTCCATCCCTCCATATGTACCTTCATCTTGCATCAATTCTCAAACCCTCAATCACCAGCCTTCCTCCCTTTCCCAACCCAGGTTATGCGCTTGCGGCAACAAATCTCTAGATTAAATAGTTCTATCCTTCATCTCTCTCCCACACATCCCTCTCACACTCGTTCACTCTTTTCTTTCATTTGATGCCGGCTCTCCTTCCACCACTGACACTGATCTGTGTTTATTTAGCTTTCAAGTCCTTCTTCCTTCCTGTGCTTCCACATCGTACACACTTGCTCTCGCTTAAGGACCGTGCACTTGTAATTCAATGCTTGTGTGTGGATGCTGTGTATTTGTGTTTCCATAAATGTCTGTCTTCACTAAAGAGTTTGTCCAAATTGCACAGCGCTCCGTCTGTGTAATAGACTGGAGCAGCAGAAGTAGCAGTAAGTGGACCAGACTCTCCCTCGCTTTCTCCCTTTCAGTCACGCCTCCATTAGACTTACTGAAGCTAACGCAGCATAATCCCACACAAGCACACCATTTCATGGTAAATCAGCAGGAGAAATGTTCGATTTCATGCAAGTGATTCACTCTGCAGAAAAACAGAGGGAGACAGAGGGAGACTGTAATGTGAACCGTGCAGGCCCAAAAGAGACACAGACTGTGAACAACTGTTGTATATGCATCAGTTTGTGTTGAATACTGGCTTTTTTTGGGGGGGGGGGTGGAAATAACGCTGTAAGGGAAGGTCAAGCTGCTTGATTGCATCCAAAACTTCTGTCAGCACATCCATGAGGAAGTTCAAATGATAATTCCAGTGAGAAAAAGTCAACTTACACAGGACATGAATGAACCCCCCACCCACCACCACCACCCATTTCTAACACACACATGCAAATATTTACAGCCCTCCTAAATACTGCCAACCAAGGTTTGCCATTGCTTAAAAACTGTGGGACCACCAAAGTGATTTCTGATGTATCTGACAGACAGAACATGTGTTTAAAGTGTTGGAAAATGTATTAACTGCATCTTATCCATCACATTCTGTCCATTGTAATTTTATGTGTTTGGTGTGTGTATGTGTGTGTGTGTGTGTGTGTGTGTGTCATTGGGATGAATGTCTTAGTTATGCTTAAGGTGTCCTTTGGCAGTGGTGCGTGATGCATGGGGTTATAGCATAACATCACTGACAGGGCTGTCACTCCAAACTTGTAATTCTTCAGTGAGAAGACAATGACTGTTTTTTCTAGTTGTGCCAAAAACAGGGGCAACCTGGGGGCTTCATCAAGGCACCAGTTTGAAAAGACACCTTGCAGCAGAATCAAGGAACTTCATAGTTATATAATTATAACAGACTAACAGTCTGTTTTCATGTCCTGGATTGACTGGGAAAATCTTGTTACAGCTAATCCACTAAATCCATTTGCACAATACATGACGAGAGATATGGCACAAACACAGACAAACACACCCACACACGCACCCTTAACCAACTTCACACAGTCTTTTAAATGGCAGCCAGCAGCCTCCACTGAGGAGTGAAAACTCTGGTGATGATGATCAAATGAAAAGTATGGGGAAACACAACACGAGGCGGAGCAAAGTCAAACTGAAAATGAGGTGGTATAACAGCATTTCCTGATGTTCCTACAAAAAGCATTTCACAATTTCAAATATAGTGTTTAATGTCCGTCCATGAAAGCTTTCATGTCCTTACCACTCTAAAAACGTTGGGCTAGGTGAGAAAAAGAAAAGAAAAAAAAAGTGATGGATGTCACGTGTGATTTTGTTCCGTTGTTACTTGGATAACACAGTTGTATTTGATGAGCTTTATTGTTGTAATGGTGCCTTATCTGATATTAAAAAATGGACATTAACGAATCTGTAATGTGACTTCCAGCTTTTGTATTTGGTCCAAAATCCATTTTCTTTGTTCTCCTGTGATCAGAATGTGTTTAACAGTTGAAGTTTTGAGGGGGAAGATGTGATTTATGTAGTTTGTACATTAGCCAGTCGTCCCTAGTGCTACTCTTAATTACTGAGTTTAAGAAGCTTTCGCTTTTCCACACCACAATTAATTAACAGTTTCTGTTCATGCTGACAGCTAAATCAGACATAAGGCCTGCGCTGGAAATTGGACCGAAGAGGAATTAATCATGTTTACGAGCAGCCCATAAATAAGCCCCTGCCTGCATCATCAGAGTAATTCAGTGTTGGGGGAAGCATGTATTTATATGAGTGTTTAAGTGTGTTTGTGTGGGACAGAGAAAAATAGGGACAGAGAAAAAAAATGCATTTTGTGTTTGTGGAAGAGGGAGGGCAGAGAATCAGAAAGGGAAGCCAACATGGAGACAGAGCAAAACAGACAAACAAACAGACAGGAAAACTCACTGAAGCACCAAGTGGGAGGCAGTAAAGGGGGGGGGGGTAAGAAAGCCCAGTGATAGGATATGGGAATTAATTCCTCTATGCTGCCAGTGGTTTTGGAGGTGGAAGGCAGAGTCTGGATAGCATGTGGCAGAGGAGGTTGCAGTAATGCTGGCCATAGATTAGTAGCTCCTCGTCTAGTTGGCCTTGACTTGGAGGGATGCTGGCTGTCACATCAGAGACCGGGCATTTAACTACCCTCATGAGGCTCTAATTATTTCATAAATCTGACGTTTAGGCACTCAGTGCTGTTGATTTGAGCCTCGGCCAGGGCTTAGAGTATGTTTTTACAATCTCCTTAATTTATTAACAACCTTGATTCATTTTTCTGTTTGTGTGTGTGTGTGTGAGAGAGAGAGAGAGTGAGAGAGAGAGAGAGAAAATCACAGACTAACAGTGTATGGAGAGAGATCTAGGTGAAAGTTACTGAGCTTACCAGCTTTGCTTGTTTGTATTTGTGCACCCCATCAAACAGGAGCTATAATATGATCAATCTTGCACGGGACCAACAGGGAACTAAATATGACCACATCTGCTGCCCATATGAAATTAATCGTTCATGTAGCTGAGACACATATTTCATCTACCAGTTTTATTTTGCCCTGTCACATTCTTGGCTGGTCCTTTATCTTGGAATTGTCTTTGTTATATGTCTGAATGTCTGACTCTTCGCGACCAAACCCCTCCTTTTGCATAAAAATATCATCAGAATCTAAAGTATGCGTATCAATAAACAGATGTAAATCTGCACACAAGCACACAAGCACAGCATGCAGTTTCCTCTGTAATAAAACGTACAATTAAAAAACAAACAAACCTGTGGCTTGCTTCGCTATACATCCTCACAAGCAAAAACCTGATGCCATATACCTTCATACATGTAAAGTATATATTATTTCTTTTGTCTTGATTTCTGTGTTTTGTGATTGTGCGGCACAGACAGTTGCATACACTTCCCAGATACTTAGATACACTGTATTCATGTGTGTTCATCAGGCCTATAGCCTCCCAGGGAAAGTGCTTGGTATGAAGAAATCCAATATGATTAAGACTATTATTGCTGCCTCTAATAGTTTTAGCGCTCATACCCTCTATTAAGGAAAACATTGGGTTTGGACCAGAACAAGTTTCTGGCAAAGGGGATAAGTCTGTGGGAAGTAACCACAGCTCAGTATATGTGTATACAGTAGGTATGAGTTCTACATATGTAGGCACATATACATCTGTCTACACGTGTCTGTGCTTTCCGCCCCTCCCTACATCTTTCTGCATGTATTTGAAACAGCGAGTGCGTGTTGGTGTACGCATCTGCAAAGCCCACAGTGGCTTAAAAGCAGACTTGGTCAGCCATGCTTAGGGTTTGTGGTCACTTTAACCAAGAGATCACATGATTGTGGCTTTAAATGGGCCACAAATCATCAAAGAGGTCACACCGATAGAGAGGAATGTTGAAGCAGACGGGAGGAGTACTGGATAAACAAGATTACAACTTCTGTACTTTGTCTTCACTGGAAATAATAAAACCCTTGGAAGAAAGGGTTTTCTGGAAACGCCAGGTCCAGATGAACAGAATCAACTTTTTGGGATTTCCTTACCTGGATGATAGCGCATGCATCAAAACAGAGATTCTGTTTCCTTTGTAGTCCTTTTTACCCATGCATACACATTCATTAAAAAATATTGAAAATGGACTGTTGTTGTCGAGTAACAAGCTTTGAAAGCTTCACTCATCTCTGTTCCCTTAAAATGTCATTCCACTGAAACATGTTTTCTAATGAGACAGCTTTTCTGATAGCACCATGTCTCATACACTTCTCAAACACACTCAGTCATACCACCAGCTACGCAGAGGAGATTGCGTTTGACCCCAAGTTAATTGTAGACTTCTCCCCGCTGGTTATCGGTGACCAGAGCACAGTCCAGATAGACTTGACATGGGCAAAAACACTGACAATCACCATAGATGGGTAGCACGAATTGTCTGCACTAACATCCTGCAGCGGCTAGTTTTCATTTTGTAGACAGAAAAGAAATGTTGTTCCTTTTCTAGGATGCATTAAT
>VOQK01027410.1:49831-63956 GCA_015052645.1 Benitochromis conjunctus
ACAAATGGAATTCCTGAATCAACTTGCAGACTAAAATCAGACGTCTGTTCTGAATCTCTCTGCGGGTAAGGTGAGGCGTGAAGAGAAGCAGCTTATATGCCACTGGATTTGAGTGCTTTGAGGATTCAGGATTCTTTATTTTTTCACGCATAAATTGAAATAATAAGATACTGACAAAATTCCACAAACTGATGGATTCAATTTTGTGATGAGATGCCGTACCCTCTGCCCTCCCATAAAAAAATTCAGTTAATTTACTTTAAAGCCCTAAACCTATCAATTACTACAATAAGTGCTTTAGTAAGCACCAGATAGCTCTTACTCACTAACCTTACTATGCACAACACAATCTAGAGATTTAGAAATGGTTGCATAAAAATCTTTGGAAACTAAATATAAAGGTAGAATTACATAAAAAGAAGTAGAATTCAGAAAACTGAACAAAGTCTCTATTTAAGAATGTAAAAAATCAGAAAACAAGAAATATCAAAGAGAACTTTTTCACTTTTAGTTTTCTTTCTTTAAGCATTTTGACCGCTTCCTGTAAATTTATGTAGTTTAATTTTTTTTCCCCATCCTCTTTCCCATCTTCATCATTCGGATCTTTTCTTTACATGGTTTCCAAGGAGCCTTCCAGCTTTTGTTTGAGTCAGGGGCCGTTTTATGTAAACACCAGCAGGGATGAGGTAAGATAGTGTAGTTTGTGTGGTACTGTATATATGACCTGACCAGTTTCTTTCTTCAGAAATCCTCTTCCGATAAACACGAAAAAATGGATTCTGGCTCTCTTTCAGTTTTTAAACATTTGGAATGAAGCAGTATGCTATTCGTCAAATAGGCCATTTTATGACACAAGGGTCAATTAAATAGTTTCCAGATTCATTTGTTGTTCCTTCTTCTGTCTTATATCATTTGTAGCATTTGGACTCAATTGCTCGTTATAAAAATCGATTGATCATGTTTCAATTTCATGACTTTTTTAATGTTTCTTGCAGAGATGCATGACACAGATTTACAATTAACAATGTTCTTATGTACATCAGCAACTCCATCACTGCTCCTGTTTGTATTTAGAACTATAATCAGTGGGTGAGGGCTCAATCACCTGTTAGAAGCATACAATCCAGTTTACTGCTAATAATGATATCATTAATAATGAAAGTCTTACTTGCTAGATGTAATATAAATTGCAAGGAGGGATAAGGGCATTAGTGGATTGACACAAGGTGAATTTAATGTGTACAAGAGCAGTCGGTCGTTGCTTACTGGCTTGTTGTGTCTGGTCTGTTGTTAATTATTATCTTATTATTATAAATTGGTTTGGGAACATTATAAAATGATGTATTAGCAATTGTAAACTGTGAGAAGTTCAAAGGATCAAAAGTTGTTGCTTCTTCATCATAAAAGGAAGAGCTCCCAATGTGGTAGTTTATAATGTTTATAGAGGGTCCTGTCCCCACATGAGAGGCAGTTGGAATAAGTGAAAACCAATTAGGGCTGGCATCAAGATCCAGATGATGTCAGTATCTGCAAGGGATCAATGTTTGCCAAAAGCACAGGCTTCATTCTGCTGCAAATGCTCAGTTTTAGAAAGTGTTTAGCTAAAACGACTTGCTTTAGATGTTGAAATGCTGCACCAAGGCCTAGTATAAGATAAACAAGTATTCTTTCGAACTGTGAATTATGAAATTTCTTTAGCTGAGTTCAATAATGATATAGACCTGGAGATTAATGGAATAGTTTCTCTTTGACAAATATTACATGAGTTTTGTCTTGCTGTAGAAAAATCAATGGTGGACTCGTTATCATGAAGGAAAAGATTCGATCAAACAAAAGTTTAGTCTGACTTCAGAAAAAGGCAAGACAGTGGCACTCCTTTTGACCATTAGACTTTCTGTGATATTTGCACTGGACAGCACTTGTCAACAGCATATTCACTCAAGTTTAGTCTGACTGAGTGCATAACCAGCCGGCTGAACAGACATCTATAGACAGAAGAGCATCACTGGCAATTACGTCTGTGATTTCCACATAATTGAGACGTCATTTGTGTCAGTCTCAAGTAAAATACAGAGACCTCAAGAAAAATATTGAGGCATGACCAAGATAAATGAGGCTGGAGTCAGAGAAAAGACCACAATGCTAAAGTTGTGATCACTAATAGCACAAAGCACAGGATGAACTAGAGTCCTGCAGCTGTACAGTGACTGGGCAGCAGCGCTGCAGCTATGGTCAGCTGGGACCTCTTGTCCAAACATTGTCGTCACTCATCCTTTCGCCATCCCTCCCATCCTTCAGCAGATCCCTTCATCCATTCCCCCATCCCACTAAATACCCTGGCTGTTAGCAGGCATTAAAAAGCCATTCACACTGCTCTCAAGTGCATAGGTTGGCCGTCACCACGACTCACTACAGAGGCTTTGAGGGGCCCTGGCCTCTCTCTCGCTCTCTGTCTTTCTCTAACTTTCTTCCTCTATGTCTCTCATGTGCTCTCCCCTTTGCATTTTGGCAAGCTGATAAAATAGCCTTGTGTTTCCATTCCAATACTCACTCGCTCTCCATGAGCTTTTCACAAAGATCTAGCTTTTGACTGTCAACAATGGCATGCATGCCTGCACCGCATGTCTGTCAGCCTCCTGTCAGCTGCCCCAGGCACTGACACTATTACCTGTGAGAATCAGCAGCAGAAAAACCAATCAAAAACATTGGATTTGTTCATGTCAATCCAGAATTGGCTCACACTGAGAGCAGACCGTATTTTTTGTATTATCAGATTCTGTTATGTTTCGTAGCAACATGACGATGGAGGCCTGATCCATTAGAAATTGTTTATTGTAATGGTGTGTATATTTGTTCATCACTGACTGATGTTTTTTTAACACTGATACAGATGTCAAGGCGATTCAGAAAAAAATCAGAAAACTGTGCCCTGTGTTGTACAATACTAAAATATCACATTTCTGTTTTGGAGATTGTGTGTGAACTCTTTTGTGGAGTGCTGGAAAAAGGCACCTCAGACAACCTCTGCCAACCAAAAACCCTCCGAAAACAAACCTCAGATGCTTTTTAGTTTATTAACTGTAATAGCAAAAATAATACGTTTTATATTAATATAAAGCATAATGAGGAATTTGACTACCTGTCCTAAAAAGAAATAAGTAGACAATAAGACATTTAAAACATGTGTAAATAATTTATGAACAAGTTAAAAAGCCATTTTAACTCCTGTAAGGTAAGAAAAAAACACAATCTTACGCTACAAGACAAATGTGGATTTACACAAACTAGACACCTGCTAAAAATGAAAGGCCCTTTCTAGCTAGGAAAGGGAATATACATTAAAAAGGTTTGTTTTTTTTAAGGGCAAAATACTATGGCCACCCACATTTTGTGGTATATTATGGGATGTTGTTACTACCTGAAGGCAGGTGGTTTGGCACCGAGTTGACAGGGGCATCAGAAACCAATAACTGCATGTGCTTACACATCGACTTTCTTCAGCCAAGTTAAACTCATGTATCTGAATGGGCTCGTACACTGTGTCCATGAGATTTCTTTGCAGCTCTTATTCTACCTTTCAGTCTGTCTCCTCAGCTCAGCTCCAGGAATGCTTACTTGTGCATCATCTCTCTGTTCCCACAGTCCACTTTAGCTGAGAACAGTGCTTAATGGGGCAGTTCCTTTTACATTTTTACAATGAAAGGTTGCTATTTCAGTGTCAATATTAACTGTAACTACTGATGATGGCAATATCTTGAAATGAAATGTAATCTCCCAGTCTTCAACTAATAGTAACACATAGAAGTAGAAGTATCACAGTAGAACAGGGAGCCTCTGTTTATCTGTTTAATATAGAATGTGGTCAAGCTGGTAATTACATACATTTTGTTTGTGATGTTAGCATGATTTTGTAATAAATTGTAATAAATCAGCAAAAATAATTTATTATTGCAGTTTGTAGCAAACCTGTTACTGTCTACATGCACAGACATTTACGTTAAATAGAAATTCCAGCCAGAACCTCATAGATTTGAAAAAGAAATTGAGAAATTCCTCCACTGTAGTTG
Organism: Benitochromis conjunctus; assembly: GCA_015052645.1. Taxonomy (NCBI): domain Eukaryota; kingdom Metazoa; phylum Chordata; class Actinopteri; order Cichliformes; family Cichlidae; genus Benitochromis; species Benitochromis conjunctus. The sequence continues at coordinate 53,899 of VOQK01027410.1, forward strand.
CTGCAAGACTTAAAATAACTGTAAAAGGATTTTGCTTTTATATAACCAGGAATATAACCAGAATACAACTAGTTGGTAACTATTTGAGTCATGTCACGTCCCCTATTGCGGTGAGTGAGTTGCACTTATTAGTGCAGAATAGATATTTGCAAACCTTTGCCAATCTGAAAGTGACTGCAGTCAGACCAAGTTGGCCCCTACTTGGCAACCTGTGTAATCACTATGCAATTGAAAGTGGTTGTCCGGAAGTTGATGGTCTGGCACCCTCAAACCTTAACCCTGAGGTTGTTGCACTCTCAACTCAACAACCAGTTGGTTGGTGTAATTATTTGTAATCTGTGTCTGACAGCAGAACAAATCCAGTGGAGTCACGAGGCTACCACCGATTTTTCCTAGTCGCAATGAGGTTGCCGTCCTATTTTTATTCTCCTGTGAGTGAGCCATAACCAAAATTACTGTGGTCAGATGCCCCAAAACTGCAGTGTGGTTATCCCAAAGAGGACATTGTTCCTGTGTCAAACACTGGTCCAATCGGGCCCTCTCTTGCAAAGCACAAATTGTTTATCATATTATTGAAGTGAAAAGGACAAATTCATATGTCTTTGATTTTTTTTTTTTAAATAAAACTGCATGAACAGTTTATTTGGCTGTGAAACGGTTGCTATGAGACAGGCATACAAAATTCACCCCATGTATAAAGATTCATGGGGTTTAGATTAAAACTCTAAAAAAGGATATAAGCTGGTATTGTGAATGAGCTGCAGACTTAATATGAAAGTTTTTAAAATACCAGGCTGATCACACAATGAACTTCTGTTGAGTTTTTGCAGTGGTGGGCTTTATGGCAGTGAGAGCAAGACTTGTAGTCTCAAGTGTGCCTAAAACCACACTGGACCTCTGGAATACATGAGTACAGTGCAGACATAATTCAATTTAGTGAATGAAAATGAAGCATTGCAAGTCTGTGTATGGATGCATGTGTTGGTATTGACATATACGTGTGTGACTGTGCACAAAGCCTGCCCGAGAACTCTAGATATTTCCCAAGTGCCCACGACAACAAATTTGTCTGTGACAAAGTCAACTGCCCCACCTGTTCACCATTAATATAGGTTTTACTCCATCAAACCATTTCCCACACAGTCCCACATCTGTGATTCACACAAAACACACATTCACCTCCGCAGCCCCTCAGGCTGACATGTTTCCCTGCTAATCTGTTTGCACAACTCTGGTGTGACCACAGGCCAATTACACATCGTCACATGATGCACACCCACAAGAGAGACCAAGGAAGAAAAATGAGAAAACGAGCCACCCACTGAGAGACCCTCTTTGTCAGCTTCTTCCCCTTCCCACTCACCCCAAATACTCTCGTGGGCTTTTTCCTCCATCCTCACTGTCCTCTTGGTTCTCTCAGTTTAAACCATCCCCTTCATCTTCTGATCTCCCACACCGGTTTTGTGGCTGTAATCACAGCTGCCCATCACATAGGCTGTCCCTAAACAACGGCACCCCTTGGAGACCGCAGTCCTGCTACATAAATTTGATTTCTCATCTCATTTACGTTCTGTAAACTCTGCCATATGTTTGATATTATATTTAAACTGTTCCAGTGGACGCCAAGAAAGTGTGTGCCTTGGGAAAGGTAGAAAACTTTGCTGGAAAAACGGTGCAAGTGACTGATGGGTGAAATTAACCGTGATGTGAAAGAACACTTCAGGGGGAAAAAAAATCTAAACCAAAAATGGAGAAGCGAAAGTTACTTCACAGCAGCATCCAGTTTTTTTTATTGTTGTCTTTTATTTTGGCACAGGGGAAACTGTCAAGTGCAGAAAGTATTCCTGTGTTATTGTTGCTGTTCTCTCTCCAGTACCACCAAATTGAGCTTCAGTTTTGAATTAGTGACATGGAGGCTCCTTCGTCTCCTGACTCACTGGGTGTCCCTACTCCTTCAATTGTCTCTTTTTTCATAATCGCCTTATATATAATCACCCTATATATATATATATATATGATTATATATATATATATGATTATATATACTCTAAAATCCTTTTTACACACCAAATGGACAGGAATTTCTCTATAAGCTTGTAGAAGGGGAGCCAAGGAGTTCAGCAAATTATTTGGAGATTACGTTCACTTTCATCATTGTCCCCAATGCTGTACTTACCTGATAGAAAAGAGAAATAATCCTTATCCATTCATGTACTTGTTAAACAGCTTATCTTGTTAAACCCAAACTTGCAAAGGCTACCTGACTCCAGCCTGTGTCGTTAGATAGAACTAAAAATGTCATGTTCATGTGAGGGGCACGGAGAAGGGGTTACTGGGCCTAACACAAAGGAATGGGGTCATCCAGAGGGCAAGTGCAAGGCCAACCTAGTCCCTCAGTCAGCCTGGCTCAGAAAAAGTTCTGTGAATGTTAACTGGAAGGATGTCTGAACTCTCATAGGAAAACAATATATTTATTGATCAGATGCTTATGGTCTTTGTTGAAAGCTCCTACAGTATGACCCTCTAATTCTGTTTTACAGCTATTTTACAGGCATTGCAGCTACTTTGTACACAGTTCCCTCTATTTTAGGGATTCATTTCCAATTGCATAATTTCAAAGTGACGGTGGTGTAAAAAACAGTGAAAGCTGTGTCACTGTCCAAAAATGTCACCTAACTGTATACATAGGTTCATATTAAACTCAATACAGTTTTCAGTCTAATTACACAGTAGCTGTGCATCAACCTTCAGAACCCTGCAACCCAGGTGTGTTACAAAAATAAAACCCAAAAAGGTGGTTAGTAAGGACAGACTCACACACATAGTCTAGATACTTCTGTTATGTGTAACAGAAAGGAGCCTGGCCACAGTACTGCGAGTGGCTGACAACAGATCTGCAATGGCAAGAAGAAAGTTTGGACAGAAGGTAGCATTTTTCAAATTAGTGACTAAGCTTAGTTTGACCTGTGGAGCTCAGTGTTTGTGCTTTGGCTTATCTGTGTTGTTAACAACACTGCAGACCAGAGCATGTGCAGTGTTGTTAATGGTACTGGATCCTTTCTCCTGCTTCCCTGCTTCTTGTCTTTCCTTCCTGCCTGCTTGCCTTTCTGATTATCTGCTTTCTGTCTTGTCTGTTTATTTACCCTCAGGTCCTTACCGCTAACTTACTTCTTGCATGCTTTTCTCTCTGCTGGTTTCCGCTTCAGCTCAGAGGTACTCTTCTAGAGGTGTGCAAAGGGAGTAACTGTATCCAACTGTTCAAGGGAAGATAGGACTATAAGATTTATGTGCTCCCTAATAAAGTTTATGAGTGGAGGATTGCTTCAAGAGATCCAACTGGTCGTTTCACCTTGGCTGAGAGACAATCTCAGTCTGAGACAGAAAAAAACAGCATTTTTTTTTACAAAAACTTTACACACCTTATCATTTTAATGAAGACAAAAGTTAATATACAGTAGCTACTGACACTTCTCCTGAGCCTATCTGAAAGGCCAGCGAACTCAATGAAAATCGTTTTTTCAACCTTTTTAACATCTCAGTACATGAGAATTTTTGCCTTGGAAATCCAGCACACCAATTATGATTCAGCCAGAGTTTCATTCAAACCTAAAGCCATTGTTAAAAATTCACTACAGCCCTGAACTTTTCTAGAGAAAACCTGACTAATGTGCATACAACAACACAAGGATCTCAGAAAATAACAACACGTCCTCACTCCCAAAGCGTAACATACTACGCTATGTGACAAATCGTCGGTATATTACCCAACACGTCTCTATGTTACGCATTTGGAAGCAGGAGGAAACATGAGAACCGTTTGGACTGAATCTACACATGTACATTTATTTTATTTTCTCATCATGAATCGCTTTGGAAAACACTATCTAACACGATTACAGTTGAGGTTAAGCTTAGGGATAAGGTTATGGTTAGGGTTAGGATTAAGGTTTTGGGCTAGGGCTGGAATACACTGCTGGAATGTGTGTTACCGCCGGGAGCGTCGTTCTAGTGGAAACTGTAGTCATGTCCCCTGCCTCCATTATGCTAATCAGAGAACTTGACTGTGTTTTTGAAGCAGCTGAATTTTTACAGACAGGCTCATTCAATACTTTATATTATTCTGCTTAGCTTACAAAAATGCCACCGTTATCAAAGAAAGCCGCTCATCGACATTGTTGAGTGGAGGAAATCTTAACTCTCACAGGTCACCTACTCCCCTTGAACCAGAAAGTTGGACTGTGAAAATTTTAGTTTTGCTGCATACAAATTACTGCTTTCTATATGAGACTCCTAGCAGAAGGAAATCTGTTTAACACTCCACAGAGCCAAGTGTGAATATGTGCCATGTGCGACGCACAGTATTGCCAAAAAATGACGTACATGTGCCCCACAACTCTGACTGGATAAACACATAAAAAGCGGGACTACAAAAATATTATTTGACTTTCAGGATAATGCAGGTAAAGGGTGTGAGAGTGAAAATGAGCTTGAACGTGTTTTTCTGAAGGGGGGGTATAGAGAGGTGAGCGGTAGACGGGTAGGGTATAAGCAGAGCTGAAGTGCTCCACTGGGTTGTGTATAATGGGGACAGGGCATTGGGGGGGTAGAAAGGAGGAATGGGTCACATTAAAACTGAGTTCAGTGAGAGGGCTCCACTAATGCTACCTAATCCTGACAAGCCTGCATCACACAACACACATTCATACACACAGTTGCTCCCTACTGGCACCTATTTATGATTGTTGGCCACCAGTGTGTGTGAAAGGTGAGTGAGGTATGTGTGGCTGATGTCACAGGCTGACTGAGAAGCTGAATTCATCTTGGACCACCAAGTGTCTGACATGGAAAGTTGCATGCCATGGCACACTGGCAATCTACTTTTCCATGTTCACCTCCTCTGGCTGATACTGACATGCCACGATATCCGGTTATGTAGTTGTCAGGCGCTACTGTTTTACGCTTTGCATGTGTGTGTGTGCATTTATGCAAGGTATTTTTATACTTAATGTCTAATTAGATTGAAGCCCTCTGTGGTGCCCCTATCTCCTGTGGAAGAAAGCGGGACTTTTGTGAGGGTTGGGTTTTTTTTACTTTTTATGGATGGTACTGTTCATATATGAGGGTCAGAGAATAGGCTGATGGCTATAAAAATGATAAGAGTCATGTGTTATTCCTTTCACAGTTCCCAGATCTCAAACCAGTTAAATATTTATGGAGGATTTGTACCACCATGCTCAAAACACCAGGAAATCTCTTTTAAGAGAGTTGTTTGTGGCACACCAACGGTACCTTTGGAGCAGGTGGTTGCCCAACACTGGTAAAATCCTTGAGTTATTATAGAAATCATTATAAAATATTGTCTGAACCTTATACAGCTAGCAAATCATTTTTTTGGTCCTATCTCAGCATGAAGATTAGGGATATGTATTAGGAAAGAACGGAATCATGAGAGAGATTTCTACAATAAAGCAGAGCTTTCTGCACTGCACACATCCTGATCCTTAGATCTAGCAGGGCTAGCCTGGTTAAACAAAGGTTATAAGACAACAATGTCCCAAAAGACAACAACATTCCAGAGGGGCCAAGTGGGTCTCTGAGGAAATCAGTCGGTCACATTCCTGTCTGTGATCAATCAGCCTCTGGCCCAGACAACCTGAGATTATCTTCAGCCACCCTGGAAACTACCTGCCCCTCCCATAGAAAACAACCTCCGGCCTCATGCAAATTAATTTTCCCTTATTGTGATGAGAAAATATAAAATATCAAAGTTTAATATGTGTGCTTGTGAATGTGTCTGTGAGTGTACCTGCCTGCAGGAAAGTAATCGCAACCGCTGTAAGATTTACTGCAATTTCCACAGTTAGAATGACAAACAAATTATAGGGAAGCTGACTACAGTGTGTGTGTGCGTGTGCGTGTGTGTGTGTGTGTGTGTATTTGATCAGCAGCATTTCTGAGTGAAGAAGAGTGTGGAGTGACGTGAGGTCTTCACAATTTACCCTGACAGAAACCCTCATTTCTCCACCAATGGGAGAATGTGGGCGAAGGAAGGAGGGAAGGCTTTGGCAAAATGAACTCAAAAGTATGGAAGAGCACTTCAACCTGCCGTGCTTAACTCACTGCCTCGGCTTAGTGACAATGTGGTGGAATCATTACCTCAGGTCTCTCAGGTACTCAGAGGGAGAAGGGACGTGAACTCTGTTGGAAGCAACGAATAGAGATTCTGCAGCGAGTTAATAGACGAGCACGTGGGTTTACAGCTTTTTTTGGTTAGACTGAAGTTAACAGTACACTGTTGATTAATGAATCTTGTTCATAAGTCCAACTTTTACAGATCCAAGAAAAAAAAAATCAAACCTGGAAACACATGCGCTTTTGGGTATTCTTATTTATTTAGTACGGAGAGTTTGCTCAAATTTCTCAACTTAAAAGAAACACTCAAACTGTGGCGCTTAGTTTCAGTGGATTGTTTTTTGTAGCAATATTCACCCATTAATTCGTGATTGCAGCCTGCTACTGAACACCACAGAAGAAACATTTTCTCTCACAAAATGACTGTAAAATTATGAATCACGCACAAGAATTGTGATTCTGTTGTCAAGCACGCTGCTCCTGTTTTCACGTCGTCCACATCCTGCTTCTGCACCTCCCTCAGCCTACAGAGTTCTGGCCTGTACATAATTGTCTAAGTGCTTCTAGATGGCAGTGGGCGATTCGGTCATTTAGGGGCCTATTAAGTCATTAGTGCAGCAGAGGGACTGCCGTCTGCCTGCCGACAGGACCAGATGATCAGCCTGATATGTGTTGCCTTGCAGCTTTTCTACAGATTCGCGCAGGTAATTATAGCTTCGATGTGAACCACCCTTAGATGTCACGCTTAAAGAGGGAATACACGTCACCAGCATGCTTTAAAGACAATCTCCGTCTCCGCTTCACCTCCTCCTCCTCTCCTTTTTCCACTCAGTCTATGCGTTTGGATTTGTGTGTGCGGATGAGCAATAGGTTAGAAGCGGGACAACCAGAGCCTCGGGACACGTCAGAGAAAAGGATAGGGAGTGAAGAAGAAGGCAACAGAGATCAGAGTGAGGAGGTCAGAGGAAGTGAGAGTATAGTGCAGACAGTCAGCCTCTGTGGCCAACACAATTTCTTTAAACCCAAACTTACACAGTGAATGTAAATATTTGGATATGGCTAAGGTTGGTTGTTACTTAATTCCAAGCTTTAAAGATGTCCTATTTAGGTGAACACAGTCCAAAGAACACAAAGCAAAGTATCACTCATCATTTGATATGATGTATGAGAATCTTATTTTGATTTCTGCAAACCTCGCCCGGCTTTTGGAGCCATTCATTACCCTGAGTTCTCAATATTATATTCACCGCCTATAAACGCTCATCAACTAAGTGCCACGCACAGCCAAAAACCTCAGTATCTCCACAGAAAAAGACCTTCCCTGTGGAAAGGCTGCATTTTATTTTTACTATTTCACTGCTTTTAAATCATCTTCCAAATTGCTGATTTGTATCAGCCTGAATTGGAAAACCAAACACAAATCAAATTTAATGTCATATAAAGTAGTAGTGACTTATGGGAAAATGCAGAATGACTAAGTCTAAACACCGTTAAAAGGAATGTCTTTTTTCCCAAACGGACAAAAGTTTCACTTTATGGCCACTGTGTGTAAACTCAGCGGTTGCTATCGTGTATTTTTTATTATATGTTTGCAAGCACATGTTGAAAAATCTTAATGTCATCACTTTGCACATTATTTTACCATAAAGAAATACATTGTTGTGATACTTTGGCCATCCCTTCAGGCCTGAAAGTGCCCCACTGTGACCACAGCATGTGTGAGGCTGCAGCGTCAGCACAGCAGAAAGCCTCAGGCTGATGTCTGCTCTAGCAGAGGAATGCCACAAGAGCTGCACTGATTGAAATAGACACATCAGACTGTCACTGCATCTGTAAACAGGGCTCTAGGTGCAATTAAGCCAGTGGATTTTGATGTTATGCATTAATAACACATGGTACAGTTACTATTATTTTCCGGAGCCATTATTATGGTGATAGTGGCATTGATTTGATAAGTCATTATGTAATATATTTATCCACCCTTGAGGGAACAGAAGACATACAAAGAGTTTTGGTTATGCAGTGTACACTCTCTCTGCTGACTGCACTGTCTCCAGCCTTTTCCAATCTTCGCTGAAAGCACTTGGTACCGCCCAGCTGTCAACCTACATCGGCCTTCAAAGAACTGGAGAAGAACCATGCGCCCTGCCTGCCTTTGTTTCCACAGCCTCAAGCTGCCTCTCACAGAGATATCCACACCTCTCTGTCATCTAAAAAGACCAGAGAGAGGTCTCAGACAGACTGCACTCTTGTTAGACCACAATTGTCTAAAGAGGGCTCTGCTATACTTGATATCTCTCTGTCCCTCCCACGCTACCACAAACACCACCACTAAACAGAAGATTACTGCTTTAAACATGCCTCCTCCTCCTCCTCCTATTCCAGAGAGGATGATATATTTGCTGTACCTCTTTTCAGCCAAAAACTGCTTCCTCTAAATTCATGAGTCACAAACCAGTGCTTCGAGACCACCCATCTCCCAGGAGTCCACTGTACTGGTACTGTAACAGTGGGACAGGGGGCTCCACTGAGAAACCTACAGTGTAATAGGTGATAAATTATCAGTGATCACATTTTTATGAGCCTCTCAGTAAAGTCAGAGTTATGGGACGGTGTTAAAAATGTACTTTTTATTGGGACCAAATCATCTGTGTGGTTTAGAGTAACTCCCATTTTAGCTCTCCCTTTGCTTATGTTTCAGATTAGCATTAGCAGCAACAAGATGCCGGTCACTCTCCATGCAACTCCTCTGCCGTCTTTCCCCTGTGTCTTCCCCCTTGGTCAATGTATCTCTGACTTTCTCTCTCTGGTGTTTCACTTCTCTTTCCCCCGATTCCCACCCACGCATTTTCTATCCATCCTTCTGACCTCATCGCTGTTATACTCAAGCGTACAGGGATCCAATCAACCATAGTGTTCAGATTAAATCACAAATTATTATAATTGAGAATAATGGTTTCCATGTCAGTTTCAGTTCAGCTCCGGATTGTTCTCATACATGTCTGGAAGCAAGGGGGTTGGATACTCTGGTGTCAGTGGTGCCTATGTACAGGTTGGGTGAAATTCAAATTATTCGTGATAAAATTTTTATTTAATAGGCTTATCTGAATTTGAAAGCCTGTCTTGTGATTTTTATATTTTTTAAAGCTTTTTCATGGAAAAACACATCTCAAAGATTAAAGTCAAGTCAAGGTTCTCTAGAAACATAAATGCTATTTTCTAAAACTGGACTCAACCATGTTGGGGTGTAATTTAAGCAGTGTTGTTTTTAGGGGCAGTGACTGTTGCACTAAATGCAGATCAACATTAAATAGGTTTACTAAAGACAGGAGACATGGATCCCTTAAGGTAATAAGAAAATGACACATGACAGCACATAATAGGCAAAAACCCTGAAAAAAAACCCTCCCAAAGGCATTAGCAATATTCTCTTCAGTAGTAAGAAACATAGTGTGCCTGCCCTAGCTTATTTCTAGGGTTAGTAAAGCTCTCAGGCATGTGCAGGGCATGCAACGCGACTTTGACAGCGTAGTTAGGAGGTGCTGATGAAAGAGGAGAGGCTGGAAGCCCGCTGCGTCTCAAATTAGCTCCCAAGCCCTCTGTCCTCTCGCATGGAGGTTCAGGCCCTCACAGATTCTCTTGCATTACTCAGTCAACATGGATGTATGAACCTTTTACATGCCTTTGTATATTGTGCAGTCCATGCTTTGCATGGACTGGGAACACACGTACCCTGAAAAATGTTTTACAGCCTCTATGCTAAGTGAACTCCAGCTGACTAATTCTTTAAATAGATGCATATTTCCATTGCTTTTTACATGATACAATCAATTAAAAATGCATACACTCTCTGTGTTTTGCTGATCAAGTAATTTGGTTATCACACTCCTCTCAAATTGCAAAATGAGTTTAGGATTACCGCAGAG
>VOQK01027410.1:71979-89674 GCA_015052645.1 Benitochromis conjunctus
CATATCTGGAGCACCCCCTGCTATCTTCCCTCTTCTCCCCCATTTACCCCTGAAAGCCAAAGCTGAAGAGTTGGAGGAGTGAAAAGGCTCCTCCTGCTGTTAAGAAGATCTGTCTTTTGGCTATTTGAATGGTAAAAAAATAATAAAGTATGGACAAATAATGATGTTTCCCCTCTTGTCATTTAAGCATACGTAGTGGTTCTGCTACAAGTCTCAGAGCTGGACAATGGATACCATTAATATCACAATGTTATGGTAATACAATATATATTTTGCCGGTGTTAATCTCTATTATACTGCTGTTGTTCATTGTCAGTGTCCTGTTTGGGGTTTATTCAAGCAGGGTTCAAAGAAGGCTACCAATGCCAAATAAGGAATTTTTCATTGACTGGGGCGTGCAAACAGCATGCGTTATGATATCATTAAATCAAAGCCTCTGGTCTGCACTGGTGTGCAGGGATCAGATGAGCTCTTCTCTAAGTCGACAAAAATCTGGGTTTGAACTTGACCTTCTTTTGAAGATGGTCAGCTGCACTAATAAGGTCTTTTGAAGATTATCATATTGTCCGAAGATGCTTTAACGCTGCATGTATAGTAAATTTGTGGCATCAAAGGTTAAAAATAGATATTATGTTTAAAGATCAATAGAGAACGGGAAGCATTGGTTCAACCACCGTCTGCCCATGTTGTTTTTCCACACACATCTTTCCCTAGTTTCTGTGATTTTACACTGACTAGAGAAAGCAAAGCATGGCCTTGTGCCTGAGTCAGCCTTTGGCAGGGAGTTTAGTTTGGTGGCAATGAAACTCTGTGTGTTTATCCTGTATTTATCCAAGGTTTATTTGGTCTCTTGCACATCTCTCTCTCTGTGGTCGTACTGTACGCCAGCTGCTGTGTTTGAGGGGGTAGTCTTAGTCATAGACTGTCTTGAGCTTTGTTTACCCACATCTGTGAAGCTAGGTGTCCAAAATACTACATAGTGTGTACCTGGGTGCTTTGGACAGACATGTGGTTTGAACATGTGTTTGAAAATATAAAAACAATTCAGTGGCCTGATCTGCATTTTGGTTTCCTTTGGGTTAGAAGCGAAGAAATAGGCTCAGAAAGATAACATCTTGACTCAGCTGCAGAAAAAAAACGCTCTTTGATCCCCGTGATTGATAAAACTGGACTTGAGCTATGAGTTCAGAACCAGTGCAAGGTCGGGGTTAGCGAGGGGCTGAATAATGCGAAAGCCTCCATTGTTGTTTTGGTAACACAATATGACATTTCATGCTTTCTTTCTATCATCTGTTCTTTTTTGCATCTTTTTTATATCCCTCTTTTCCCCACCCCGACATATCCTTCGGTTTTCGTCTCTGTATATTTTCAAAATCAGTGTGCGCTTCTGTAACACTTGGCCCATCAAGTTGAACCCCGCAAACTCGAGTTCATGTATCGGTGCAGATATACATACACATCCATCTAAATATGAGACGCTGAAAGAAGGAGGGCGCAGCAGTGCGCAAGGTGGAAGAAGAAAGGAAAAAGAAACACGAAAAGAAAAGGTGTTGATGGAAAGCAATTGATGTGAAGAGTCACAGGAATGCTACAGGGGGAGATGATTAGGTCTGACTGATGGCTCTGTATTGATACAACACAGACAGAATTTATTGCTTTAAAGGCCATATTTCAAGTGCCTAAAATTAATGGTTTGTGGAAAGAGAGCAGTGGAGGATGAGAAGAAGGAGGGCATTTTCAAGATCTGTCTCCATAATAACAACCTGGCTCAGATAAACACACAGACTCAGACATGCATAGACACTGATACAGGTACGCACACATAGACGCACACACACAAACCCCAGACTTCTTTCGGCTCTCTGGGCAATGTTCCTACTGCTACTCCTCACTCACACATAGAGCTGTTCTTGTGGTTGACAGGGAGCGGTGGAGCTGTCAACAGGCCCAGAGCCTGTTGAGAAGGAGGCTGCGCTACTAAGCTACACACACACACACATTCACCCACACAGCCGCTGATATAAACACAGATCCATACATGCACATGCTTTTCAAATATGTCAAACAGCATGGCTTCTATGACAAAATACACACAAACACATGCACTAGGTCAGAGGGAACATATTAAGCAGTGCTGCGCGTATGACTGAACACACACAAAGACCAGAAACACATTAAACAGCATGACCCTTATGACTAAATACACAAACACACAGGCACGCAGGCACAGACAAATACACAAATAGTTCTCTCAGGAAAAATCCAGAGAGGTAATTTTCTGCTTCTTCAGCTGATCCTGAACATGTGTCATGGTTTATACTGTAATCTACAGTATGAGACTGAAAAAGGAAAATACACCAGCTTCGCCCTGCTTTCATGTCTAGATTTATTTATGGTCTTGCCTAGAGCTCTGTTTGGGCTTCCAGGGGATTTCAGTCTGTTATGCTGTGATGTGTATAATAATATCATTAACCACTTACCTTAGTAGAAATGACAGTGTGCCTATAATTATTAAGCATTGTCTCAGATTTGTACTCCAAGCAAGCTTAATATTTTTTGTAATATCATTGTATTGAGCAAAGACTATTTATGCCATGAATGTGCTTCCTTAGTAGCAGTCCAAGCCAAGACTATAACTTAAATGCAACACATCAATAACGTTGCGATGACAGCTTCCAGTCTCCACCTGGTCTCACAGAAGATGAATTATACTCTGAATCTGACTGAGCCTCGATGCTCAGGTCCCAGTGGGGGGCAAACTTCGAGCCTTAATGCCCCAACAGGGAAGTCAATAATACAGTAAGTGAAATACAAACTGTATCAGTGGACGTGTAAGCATTTGCCAGTACATTCTCTGTAAGTGAACACAATTCAGTGGATCTGTTGTTGCAGTATGTCATTCTACAAGAGAATGTAGTTTAAAAAAATAGGACCAACTATATAAATAACCTCTCTGGAGAAGTGCAGATTTGTATGGGGGGGAAAAAGTGATATTCTGCTTTTGTAAGCCAAACAGGTGCAATACGAAAGAATTAGCCAGGGTTGATCTCATATGTTAAATGTACTAGCCGTGATTGGCTAGTGAGCCCAGACCTGGTAAAATCATGCTGATGTTTGGTTGGTATTGTGAGTAGTATTGTCATCATCAACAGCTTAGCATATTAGCTAGTAACATTTATAAAAATTATATCAGAAAGTAGCACGAGTTGATAGTGAAGACAATTTTTTGTTATGGTCATAGCTAGATAATTCAAATTTCTCCCCTACATGTGATTTGGAAAGTTACTGTAGTTACTGTAATATGCTAGGCCTTTGTCTCTGCGACAGGTCAATTTTTGACTTGCACATGCCCGCAGAAAAAAATCTCACCAGATCAGCAAAGTAAATATTATTCATCCTTAGGGCACCATGAATGTTTGTGCAAAAGTACACAGTACTTCGATCAGATATTGAGCTTTTTCAGTCTACACCGCTGCTATCTCTGGAGCTATAAAACATTCAATTTATAAGCATTTTCACACTCATTACCTTTGATATTTAACTTGATCCCTTTCTAATCAAATTTGTTGTATGAACTTGGAAGGCCATTCATCTACAATATGTATAAACTGTACATAAACAGCACAGTGCAGACATAAGCTATTTGATTCATGACAAAGGGAGACTGCCGTGATGACCCAGTTGACCACAGTGACTGAGAAGATGCCTGACAATGGCGGCCTGGTCTGACTGCAGAGAGTTAAAAAACATGCGTTACACTCTGGGGAGTTCTGAGCTCTGCAGTTGAAGCAAGACAGTCGGTTGATTTATGAGCCAGAGTTGAGCCTAGCATAGTGTGCTGGGCTGAAGCACATCACCGTGATTGAAAGTCACATCTAAGCCAATATGCTGCCCTCTCAGTCACCACACTGCACATACCCAGAGATGAATGAGTTCTGTTTTGATATCGGAGGCTCTTAAAATGAAGTTGACAGGGTAACATTTACAAAGTAATTCGAGCATACAGGAAACAGTGGTCCACTGGTCTGGTGAAGAGACTTTTGGATTCTGTTGCTCGTAAGTCTCCCTTTCTTTTCCTTCTTTTTTTATTTGCTGCTATTTTGTCTTGCTCCCTTATTCCGTCGCTCCCTTATACTGTCATAACCCTCCAGTCACATTTGAGTAGTCATATTGAATTTGTTGCTCGGAAATCGTACAGCTAAATCAAATGATGCACAAAAATCGAGGTAATCTAGCTTCCTGTATTTATCTTTATTGCCTCTTGCATGACTTTCTACAGACAGAAGTCTTGTCTGACCAGTAAACAGGCAACAAGATCAAAAGTTTGAGGTCACTGAGAAATCTCCTTTGTTTTTGAAAGAAGCATATATTTCACACATTTATTTAAACAGTAACTTGAAATTGATAACAGATGGTTGAATAAATTAGGTGGTGCGCTGGTTAGCACATTCATCGTACAGCAGGTTCAAATCTGCTAGTTGGGGTCATTTATGTTCTCCCTGTGCAAGTCCGTTTTCATGTTAGGTTAATTGATAATTGATTGCTCTGTGTTGGCCCTGCAATTGATTGCATCCTGTCCAGGGTGAAAGCAGTCTCTCATCCTCCGGTTACACTGGATTGGTTTAGCCAATCATTCCTATGTTTCAGTAGCAAGCTGTATTATCTAATGTAATTTTATCATGTTAAAAAGTTGGCTAATCTTTAGAAAACCTCCCATTCAATTATGTCTTGATGAAAATTGCCGTGCTAATAAAAGAATAATTACATGTAGCTAGTTGAGTCATCGGTGGCGTCAAACATTGTGTCTCAAAATGGTCAAAAATCAAAAGAACTTCTTGGTCAGAAATAGAGCTATTTCATAGATGAAGTTGGTTAAAAAAAGAATGAAAATACATTTTTGGTATTACCATGGACTCCTGTCTCATCTTCACAGAAACTGGCTCTGACTTGAAACAGAAAATAGAAACAGAAGTCTGAGATCTCTGAAAGTGAAGGCAAGCATGGCGTCATGAATAAACCTGGTAAGTGTAAATACCTGGTAAGTGTCCCATTCACATTTCAAACCATTTTAAAAATAAAGTAAAATAAACCCCAACAACCTTATGATATTAATACTTATGCTGGTATTGCCACTAGCACAAATAACTGCAACTTTGAAACCATGTTTTACATGGTTTGTGGTTTGGTTTAATTTCATGCTGCGATGCCACATAACAACCGCATGATCACACAAATTGTCTTGCTGCTCACCCTCGTTTCCTGAGAAAGACTGTGGAACACTGTGCTTGAATGGTCAGACAGCAGTGTGTGTATCTAGCAGCATTCAGTGATAATATCTCAGAAGATAAATGAGGCATGGCTTGTTGCCAATCCATTCCTCTTTGCAGAGAGAACAGGAAGATAACAATAATAGAATGATGCAGGTTTAAGTCATTCATTAACACTGCCAAGAACATTTTTCAACACCAGTGACCAAAATGAGCCTGGTGTTGTTTGTGGTTCGAACTGTTGTTGTCGCCACAGTAAATTAACCTCTTTTTTGACAAGACATGAACCTGATGCAAGATGAGGCATTGCTGGGTAAACAGTGCAGTCATAACTGTAACAATAACAGGAGGATAATTAAACAAAAGCATGCCAAGTTGGTCTACCGCGACTTCTACTGTGCACATTTTATTACAGCTAAACTATGAATGCTAATTACAAATTTCGACTCGAATAATTGTTGTTTTTCCTAGATTTCTCTCTGAGATGCTCAGTTTCATACCGTAGAACAGAAAGCCTTTACTTTTGTCCTTGCCCTTGCCTTTCACATCCTCTATGTGTTACAACTTGTAACATCAAACATTATACATAAAAGCCTTTCTGCGGCACTGGAAAGAGAAATGTGTTTCTCATTTCATGCTATTATCATATCACTGGACATGTCCACATGCAACTTTGTTCTGAAGACCGTGGATTCGGAGAGTAAATGAGCCACAG
The DNA here is from genome assembly GCA_015052645.1 of Benitochromis conjunctus. Classification (NCBI taxonomy): domain Eukaryota; kingdom Metazoa; phylum Chordata; class Actinopteri; order Cichliformes; family Cichlidae; genus Benitochromis; species Benitochromis conjunctus. The sequence continues at coordinate 77,962 of VOQK01027410.1, forward strand.
AGTCAGTAATTTGAGCTCTAATCCCACCGTAAGCCCTGATGGAGACTCAACTGTTTAGTGGAAATATTTACAAAGCCAGACATCATTCGGGGAAGGAAAGTGAACAAGATGTTGATAAAAATGACTGAATAATCCGTGTGTTCCTGTTTGTCTTGGCTTTGTTGGTTGCTATGTGATTATAAAGTATGCACAAGAAAAAAAAAAGGCTGAGAGAGAGAGAGAGAGAGATCTGAGTAAGCATCTGATAAAGGAAAGGAAGAAACTTTGGTGTTCTAATGAATCGCTATTTTTTCAGTATAAAGGAGAAGGAGACGTTAGTGCGTCTTCTCATATACTGTGAGGTCAAAAATAAAATTATGTGAGCTGCTTTTTTTTCTCCAAGTTTCATATTACAGTTGAAAGGGTTAAACAACGTTTTCCCCTAAAGATATTCATCTTAACTTTCATCAAGATTTAAAAAAACAAAAACAGAAACGCTTACACCTAAAGAAGTGTGTTTTTCTCTTAAAATGAATTTGAATCATATGTTTCGCTTCATTGGTTTAAATGATTTCAGCATTTGGTTTAAATAATGAACACGTTTGAAAAGAATTGTTGTTTGAAGATTAAATATTGCATTTTTTTGCAGTGTATCCTCAGAGAGAAGAAATCTTTATTGATGAAAGCAACGCGGTGGTTTAGAATTACTGTGCACTAAATCATTTTTATGCTAAGGAGTAACCCCAGCTCCATCAACACATAGCTGTTGGCTAAGCTTGGATTCAGATGAGGGCTTATGATTGCATCTTAATGGGCTTATTGGGAACGAGGTGTCACAGAAAGCATTGGGGGATTAGTAATTACAAAAATGTCTCCACTAGCCCAAAGTTTTTGAGTGAGCTGCTAATTGATCCTTCACCAGGACAAACTGAAATCCTTTCAGCACAAATTAAATTAACATGCTGTCAAACTTACCAAAGCTGAGGTGCTGTACAATGCTAACACCTGCTAATGACTTTATGGTAAACTCCTATTGGTGTTTCCAGGGTTAAAATTGTATCTGCTCCCACAAAGCTTCAGACTGACTTCACTGAGTGTGAAGTTTGACTAGAAGCTGGCCTTTTGGGCTCTTACTGCAGCGGCTGTAATTTATCAACAGCCAGCCCTGATCTTCCGCTGGTGGGGCTTCCCAGCCCTTAACAAACTTTTCCAAGTTTGTCTAAACCCAGGAGACCATTCAACTCTTAGGCAACAGGGCTGCATTGCGGTTAACCATCACTCTTTAAAACAAATCTTATAATGATCCATGCTGTTGCTGCTACAAAGGCGGCAGATTTGGATCAGAGCCATATAAGCACAGTTATGCTCGATGTCTGACCTCTGGTCCAAGCCTTACCCTTGGCACTTAAAGAGCCAAAGCTCCTGCCCTAACTATCAAGCATCTTCATACAAACAACAGAGGGCACCTATGGAGCTCCAACAGAGACTGAGATGTGTTACCTCATTTTTACCTTTGGACCATATTTGGAAAAACAGTGACATGTGAGTCTAAACTAAATCACTGCAGGTTTACCACCATTCAAAGCATGTTCTAACAGTTACAAGAAGGCTTTAATTTTCTCAAAGCGATCCATCGAATGCAAGAGTGGTTTCCCTGAACATATCACAGAGTGTAAAGTTCTAGCACACTGTGCGGTAAACCCACACATGGACACAATGAGCAAGCATAATGAAACCATCTATCTTCTTGATACTAAAGTCTAGCATACAGAAGGAACTGACTGTCTTATAAATCTTTTTCATAACCCCCGCCAGTTTGATCCATGCAGTTATTAGGATCCAGATAAAACGCACCATGCTGTCTTTCTCATTCTCTTTCTCTAAGTTTTTCCTTGTTGAGCATGTGGAGCTCCAGCTGAGACACTTGGCAGGAGATGTGAGGGAGATGAGACAAAGATGTGTAGCAAAGCAACAGGAGAAGAAGTTGAAGTTGTCTTGGGAACCACCCATGAAGTCCACCTCTGGAGCTGGCTCCATTTAACCCATAAAACTGGAGCCCTAAAATTCACTTGGTTAAGGATCTACAAGCACACAGGGAGGGCAGTGATGTTCACACAAATATGCTTCGTGTCAACCAAAAATAAGAAGGCTGTGCAGAGAGAGACTGAGAGACAGACACCAAACTAATAAAAGCCATTTATATATTTATGCATGTGCATGTGTTTTGCATCTGTACGTGATGTTGTTGACCAAACCCAAAGATAGTCCCCACATGTTTGAACTGATTTGTGAGCGTGCGTAAGTATTTTTTAAAACTGATTCCTAATATGTGGCTAAACCAAAGCCTTTTGCGCTCACGTGTTGTTTTTGTGCATGTCTGTGTATGTGATTATGTAAACCAAATCCAAGATGGCATGAACAGAAAATCCCCAAATAGTATTTACAAGTTTGCGAGGTTTGCGTGTGTGCATTTATACGTCTGCTGGTGTGTGAGGGAGTGTGAGATAGTGAGGGGAACTCAGTGTTCAGCCAAGGACAACAAGAAGTTCCCTTTGGACAGAGGAGGCAGTCATGAATCAGGTGCGATACCTGTGACCCTGCGTCAGCAAAAGGCCAAAACAAACACACCCAAAGTAGAGCCGCACTCCAGCTAAACTTCTCTCTGTGTGGAAGTCATTACTGAGGTGTTGAAGTTGTCACTTTTCCTCTGCTGTTGAAAATGCATTCATGTAAATCTCTTACACAGAAACCTTTTTATTTCTTAAGGTAACAGGCACTAATGTTTTTTGAGACGTGCGTTATCGTCACTATGCATTGATGGTTAGTGACACGTCTTTTGTGTGAAACTGATGCTGATGATGATTATCTACTCTTCCAAATAAGATGTAACAAATTCATTCAGTTTAAGTTTTGTTGCTTTAAATTAGATGTCATTTGCTTTGCTTTATATTTTCATGTGTTATCTTCATTAACACATATCCCTAACACATCCAATTACTCGTTTACATTTATTGGAAATATGCTGTGGATTGATGCACCGGTAATGACGTTAGGGTAACCTGAGCCGTCTATGCTTTACTGCACCGACTGAAGCTGTATTTTCACCTTGTCAGGACAAAGTTGCAACTGAGTTGTCTCAAGATGGTGTTTTTCATGAATGTGTCTAGAGGCAAATGTCTTGATTAATGTGCTGGTTTGAGCCAAAGTCCTGTTTGACAGTTATGAGTTCAAAGTTTCTGGGTTTACTAGGTATGGCAGGACAAGCCGGGTGTGACCTGCAGTGGGGTTGCATGGATCTGGACAAGCCTCCCCTCCATCCCCATCAGGGGTGGCCAAGCGGACACAGTCATTTTACAGGAGAGGAGGCGAGTGTTGAGTTTCAGTGTCACACAAGGGAAACTCTTACAACTACACTCCTCAACCCCTGCCCTCCTCACCCTGCGTCCCTCAGCACCAGTATCCATTATGTCCCAATATACTCCCCACTTCTTTTCCATCCCCCATTGAGCTCTAGCTGCCATCTCATGGCCCAGTGCGCTCCCAGACCGTTCGTACTCTGTTTCACTGCTGTAAATGTCACCTGAGTTACACTCTCTCTGCTTTCCACAGAGTGTGCTTTATTCAGCCACCTTTTAAAAAAAGACCCCTGCTTGCATTTCATGTTTTCTCTTTTTTTAAAACGTGCCAAAGGGTACGTTTCCTCCCGATCCTCCATAAAATATTGCAGAAGTCATACGATAACGCCTATATATTTCTGTGAATGTCAGATTTTATTTAGTCACACCAGAATTTTGTTTCCCTGCTTTGAGACTGGAAAGCTGTGAGTAATGTTCGTGTGTTTTTCGCAAATGTTAATTTAAACTGTTAGTTTACATTTAGTTCTTTGAAGCCATTAGTGGAAATACAGTTTTTTTTTCCCATTCATAACACAGTTTTGTCCATGTTAGGTCCGCACATAATAGCAATCATTTGTAAAAGCGCTTCATCCAGAAAGAGATATGTTTAATACTATCATATGACAGGGTGAAATTTTACAGCTGTATTACATGCCAAGGTCTCCGATCAGATCATATCCCAATATGATGTTCTGTGTATGACTCATGCTGGAAACACAGCAGCAAACATGTCAGGCATTTCTAAAAATGATCATTACAGCACGTCTTTGGTAGCAATCTGGGCAGAGCTCTGTTAGACTGCTAAACACTTACAATCGTCGATTTTGACCGAGCATGATACAGTCACAGTTCTTCCATGATGCAAGGTCTATATTTTGTAGAGGCCATAAGGGACCTCGTCTGAAAGTGATGACAGTATGATTAATGCACACCTCCATTCCCGCTCGCACACCAACATCACATGCAAGCCCAAGTGGCTTGCTTAAGCAAAACTGAAGAAAGCCCGAAAAGTAGCCAGTGTTCATCTGAAGATCACTGATAAGATAAGACACGGTTTGGCACTGGCGATAATACTGAACTCATTATTAAAGGGATAATAACAGTGAAAACATTTTATCAAATTTGGTTACATATCATGCTAAAAGAAACTAGCCTTCAATTTATTTAGCTAATTGACTCTTCAGTCAAAAATTCAGCAAAATTCAGATAAAATTCAGATAAAAATAATAATTAGACAAAGAAGATGTGAATATATTGAAATACATAAGCTGTGATAACGAATTCAAACGCTTTAACAAAACTTAGTCATGATGTCATTCTGCAGAACTGATTACAATATTCACATGAAAGAAATCTGTCTCCTATTAGAACAACCGTACATCCCAACTGTGCTGCAAATGCTTCACCGTCACGTATCATCGGCACTGTCTGCCCATAACAAAACGAGCCCAAATACATCGACAGCCTCAAAAGCATTAAAACACTTTGTGGTTTTGTCATCCCTCAGCAGTCAAAACGAGTTTCTAAAGAGATGCAGTGATGTGAAGGAGCTCCTTCTGAAACCACCTTTGTTAACCTCACCACCTCTATTAATCTTCCATGCACAGCTATAAAAGAGCCTGTGTGGAAAATGAAGAGGTTGTCTGAATTCAGTGCACGCCAGAGGCCAAGTGGTCAGTCGGGGTAAGAGGAAACTCAGGCTGGCATGCCGATTCAGTGCCAGTTACTGCCAATACAAGCTATCAGGCCACATAGACAAACAGCTTGACAAACTGTTCCATACTGCGAGAGAGCATATCTGGACTGCCAAGTCTTACGGCAAACTAAGGATAGCTTAATGGAAAGCGTGGACTAAAACAGCACATTTGTGTTATTCTTACTCCACCTATAAATTTTGTCATCATGATGTATGAAATCCCGTAAATTTCACACCAAGCAATACACCTTTTAGAACCATTCAGTCCTCACATTTATTTTTATAATGGTGTATTTTTCATAACCATCTAATTAATTAGGTAACAACGTTAGCATGTTCCCTTTATATAGTTCATGATCAATGTATGTTTTTCTTACAGTTACATGCTATTTATCATGTAATTCACTATAGTGGTTTTTAAAATCACCTTAGTGACCCGTGATATACCGAGAATTTGTATACGCAAATAGAGCAATGAATTGTACTGTAGGGACTGTACAGTTGCTTTATTTTATTTTGTCATTCATCCACAGACAAGACAGTCTAAACTCAACAAAGACAGTAATGCAGTGTTTGAATATTTGTTGTTGTTGTTTTTTTTTTTTATTTATATCTCACTCATACGCAAATCTCAGACAAAGAGTTTGTCGAAGCAAGCTGAACAGTATGGTTTCCCCTTCTGCTCCTTGAAGATGCCCTGGCTGAGCTGCCGCAGACAAAAGGCACACACAAAGTGCTCGGGGTGAAACTTGCGATCCATAGCAGAGATGCAGCGGCCGATGATGGGCTTTCCGCAGCCCCCGCACAGAGTGCCTTGCCTGGAGTGAAAGTGAAGCGAGCAGAGGGGACGACCATTGAGCTCCATGAAATTTCCACCAGTGAACGGCTTCAGGCAGTCCTGTGCAGTAGAAGAGAGGAAGTAGGGAGGATAGAAAATGATGTAAAATTAGGAATGGTGTTATGGAGGAAGAAGCTTAAACTGGTAAATCTTCCTTTCTTGATTTTTCTATAACAGTTTCAATTAGATTCAAGTCACAGTATGACAGCTTTAAGTTCAAACCCAACCAACATGTTATACCCAACACTGCTTAACATACAGCAGAATGATATCTTAAGTTTTAGAGAAAAAGTAAAAGAATTTAAATCCATCATACACTTTAAATGTCTGCAATGTGAAGGGAAACCAAGCGCCTGAAAAATGGTTGACTGTTACAGCCAGATAATGAAGTGACGGTGCCACAAAATCACATGGCATGGCCCTTTAATATGAAAACTAAAGGAGCGTTACAGCTGTGTGTCTTTTAACAATCTGTTAATAACCGCTAAAGCATAATTGGAACCTACATGTACAGCAGCGGCACTGCATACGGTCCTGAATTTGATTATGGTCATTTAACTTGGCCGACACTTTGACTCGTCATACTGTAGCAGTAAAGGCACAGGTGCAACTCTTAACATCACCAGTGGCACCGGTCCATTTATTATGCACCAGTAAGCAATGACTGTGGGCCAGCATGAACAGCTCCAAAGCCTTGGAACACCTGAATTATCTGTAATAGAAACACCTGTGTCCATCAAAGTGCTGGTTTGTTCAGTGTTGGTGACAAAACAAACTAAAACAATAGATATGCGTCACAGTTTTAGCCTGATTTCATACAGATTACAGCAATTAATAACTAGCAAATGTGTGATGAGGAAAACACTGTGACAGCCTTGTTAATGACTGCTCTTGCAGTGGAATTTCAGCTGGGGTTTGCAGGACGCAAATGACTCATGGTATGGAAATGTTTCTACTGTTGCTGTGAAACAGAAAAAGTGGCTGGGAAGATCAAGGGTCCTAAATTGTATGACCTGTTTTATTTATTTTTATCAGTAGGTTGATTAAAAAGTCTCCACTTTTGAGTGTCCACTTCATCCTTTTGTATGGAGTGGCTGACCTTCAGCCTGCTGGAATTAGGTTTAGGTTATTAGGTAGCAGGTAAAACTGACCTTATTGATAATGACTGCTTTGTATAAAATAATGTTTCGGTTCTGCACTAATGGCAGTTGGTGTTTGTGAGTAATGATTAGCTAAGATAGTTGGATCTATTCTATATGTGATGTGGCATGTTAATTGTAATTTTAAGTGATAGGTATTAAGAAATAAAATGCCTTTTATATGTTTTATGGTCTCGTTTATGGACGTCATATTTCAGTCCCTGCAAGAAAAACAATGAATAGATTCTTAAAATTGCAGTTGCTCCTGTTTGTCTCGTTCTACTGAGAGCATTTTAAGTAAAGCAGAGCTGCACATTGAACCATTTTTGACCAGATGCTACATACAGAAATAGATTTAAAGAGAATGTAAAAGATACCCACACTGAGGAATACACTTTCCTTGATTTATCTGCATCATTTCTAACGGCAGAGTATTCATCGAGCATATGGTTTTCATCAGCGTTGAGGTCAAAATGTTGCAAATAAAGCAAACGTGCGGGTATCTTTTCTCATTTATTCTCGGGCTTGTATAGAAGCCAGAGCTGTGTGTGTGGTCTGAGGTAAGACGCTCACTGCGCAGACGAAGCACTCTGGATGCCAGGTGCCATTGGCTGCAGTCAGGTAATTCTCCCGCACCGACTCCCCACAGCCTGAGCATTTTGGAGCAAAGAGGTGGTAGAAGTCCTTACAACAATATGGCTTCCCATCCTTCTCTAGGAAACCTAGGATATGCATAAGATGCAGTGAATTATTTGCTAAAGTTGCGGTTTCCATTGGAGAGAAATAATCCACAAATCTCTCACCTTCCGTTCCAAACAAGCCTCCGCAGTGTGCACAGAAGAAGTGCTCTGGGTGCCAGGTCTGGTCCAGCGCTGTCAAGATGTTCTAAAGCAGCCCAAAATATTATATCATAAATTTACTTCCTTTGAGGATTAGTAAGGTTTGTCTCATCTCACATGTTCAAATGTCAGGAAACACAAAAATGTGAATTGTGAAACAGAAGAAGTTGCATTAGTTTCTGATTAATGACTTTGGTCTGCAGCATGCTTTAAGCCCAGTCTGCAGAATCCCAGTATGGTTTCGTGTTTTCTTTATTAGGATGACATGTGGGATATGTTGAGAAAAATTGATTACATACTACTGTATGTCATCATCCAATCTTGAAAAGATTATTGCATAAATAAATGGATGTGCCACATGACAGAACAAATTATAGCTTAAGTCAAACAACAGTGCAGCTGAATCTGAGTGACATTTAGATACCAGAGAATTACAGATTTGGTCATTTTCATTAAAACATGAAATTTCATACTTTAGTGGAGATCATTTTAAGACCTATTTTTATTTTAATCTTACTTTCTATGCAGAGGCATGGGTTTACATGAATACAGTTCTCCTAACCTGCATAATAGGCCCCTTGCAATAGGCACAGCGTGGTGAGAAGAGCTGATGGTAGTCTTTGTCACAGTACGGCCGTCCATCTCTCTCAAAGAAACCTGTGGTGCTCAGCTCCATCTCACACACCGCACACACAAAGTGTTCAGGGTGCCACACTTCACCCAGTGCTGTGATCATCTGGAGAAAGGAAATGTAAGTGAAAGAGGGAACAAGAGGTTTTGATCTCTTTCATCTTGTTTGAATTTCCACACTTTGGTACCAGTGTAACAAATTCTCTTCTTTGTGTCCTGTAGGTCCAGATTGTACCTTTCCTACAATGCATTTGTTGCAGGAAGCACAGTGACCCTTGGCTGTGGTCCGTACACCGATCTTCTCCAAGTCAGTGCTCAGCCCTCCCAGCAGGTCATCTATCATATCTGTTTTCTTTCTTTGCGTTGAGGCTTTTCCATCTGAATCCGCTGGAGTGTTGATGCTGCTGCTGCTGCTGCTCTCCTGGTTTCCACCTTCTGTTTGCTTTTTTTGTGTAAGTGGTGGTGGGTCGGTTGGCGGTTCTAGATCCTAAATTATGGTACAAAATGTAGGAATAACTGTTTTATATACACATTTAATCAAAATATATTAACTATGTGTTATGTTTATTTTATATTTAATCTGAGTATTTTTAAAGTTTAAGAACAAAATGCTTATTGGTCCAAGAGCTTGAGTCTGACGTTAGTACAATGCTGCCATCTGTTGTTAACCATGTCATTTTACTAATGTTTGAAAATAGACACAGAGGCCAGAATCTTCTGGATGAAGGAGTTATCCAGGCTTGACACTAAAATAAATAACCTCAAAAGGGCAACACAGAGTATTTTCAATTTTTTTAAGATATGTATTTCCACACTGAGGTGGGACTAACCGCTTGAGCTACACCCAACAGGTCTTGCAAGATTAAGTCCAGCTCCTGAGTCGGTGAGTCAGGTTCCACAAAAGCTGGCACAGGAGTTGGAACATCACTAAATCCCAGAGAGAGGCAAAACACGAATGTTTTAAAATGTAAAAACTGACATCCTGTAACATCATTAATTATTGATATTGAAGGGAAATTCTTGACATGTTTTGCCCAACTGAACTGCATTTCTGAACAATGTGTTGTTTAGCCATAGCAAAAATATAACTGGAAATTCTTAACCCTTTAAACCTTAAGAAAACCTACGAAGCAGTAAAGATAAAGCACATCTACATAAAGGCCAGAATCTGCTGAAGGACAATGCTTTAAGTTTGACAGTATTTGCTATTCTCTTTTTGGGTGTGGTCTGAATGAAAGAAAAACCTTAGTCTCAAATTTAAAAAAAAAAGAAATACATTAATTATATTTATTATTTAAATTATTAAGCTAATGATCTTCACACAGCACCATTGTGAATCGGGATCAACTTTGAAGTTCACCTGTACACATTTGAGGAGTTTGAGACTTTTCCATTTTTGGCAGCTCCAACACAAACGTCACTTGGCACCTGTGAACGCAAACAACATATACTGAAGTTTCTATGGTTAACCCTTAAGCCTACTTGGAAATCCTTGAAAGTTCTTCCAAACCTTGCAAAGTGCCCCTAAGTACACTTAAGGGTTAAAGTTAAATTAAATTACATGTTGTTTTCTTTAGAATTCCAGGTTTATCTATAAATAAAATAAGGGATAAAGCAGAAACAGGATAAGCTCATGATTAATGGGTTTTGTCGTTTTACTTCTCTTTTAGTTGCATCATTGCTCTTTTTCTCAGGGACGCTGTCTGAACCCGCTGGATTCAGGGCCAGCTCCTCTAACAGCAAATCTGCGGCAGGACACACACAATAAATCTTTAAACCTCAGATAAATACTCATGCAGCCAAATATTCATATTACACAACATTTGCACGGCACACATTGTTCTTTCACACTTATTGTTCTTTGTGGGTGTTTGCTGTTAGACTGTATGCATGTAATCTATGTAATGTGGAATATTTTCTATGAAGTAAGTTCAATGTACAGATCAAGATGCTAGCAGACTGAGGTTGCTCATGCAAGTTGCCTTCCTCAGGAAGTGAGGGTATGCCACATTACAGAAGTGAAACTTGTGATAATGTTGCAAGAATCTGGTGACATTTATTACAGCAAATACAACTCTCTCCTCCACACAGGGCAAACCACACATCTAGGGAAATGGGAAGCTTTGGTATGAGTAATTATTTTACATAGAAGTAGCATTGCTGTTAAAAAAGAAAAAGGTTCATTTTAATAAGTTAAAGACATGACTTTAATGTCAGCAAGTCAATAAAGATCAACAAAGATCAAATAAAGATAACATTGTGACATTAAAAGAAATGTGTTTCTTTTAGTCTTACCTTTTGACCGTCACCCTTTTTTCATTTCCAGTATGCAAATTAAACGACTTTGTAAAGACTTGTAAAATGCTACTGTATTCTAAATGTTACACTGTATTTGATTTGTAGTGAATCGCTACATGTAGAGCACTACATATCAGAGGTAAAACACAAGAACAGTGGTATACAAATTCCTTCCAATGAACTGGATCATTGAGTACATTAAATATTGTACTTAGAGTCTGCTGTATAAATCAGTCTGTGGTAATACTCCATAAGCACTGACTGTGCTTGATCTCACGGTGTCAACGCACTAATTCCTGATTTTACTAACAGTTACGACCTCAGTTTAAATTGTACCACCGATTCGTCTGAGGACATTCATGAAAGTTAAACATGACAGAAAGTTCTTACCGAGCTCATCCATTTTGGTTCCTTCTGTCAGCATAAAACTTGAGCATGAGTGGGTGGTTTTTTTTTTTTTCTTTTCTTTTCTTTGTGTGTGCGTGAGTGCGTGTGCGTGTGTGTGTGTGTGTGCTGGTTAGTTGCTAAGGCAACTAAACTCATTTCTGATCTAATCAAAACCGTCGCTTCCTGTGAGGAAGGTGTGTTTTCAGTTGCTGCTGTGTGAAGAAATATCAATAGCTAGGAGGAGGTTTCACCGTTTCCTTATTTTTCACTTATTAAATTTATGCTTTTGTTTTAATATTTATTGCATATTTCTTCAAAGTGTGTGTTATGTTGTAACTCTACCGCTACTGCAAGTGGTAGAAAAAAATGTTCTTTCAGCTTCTCTTAATTACTGATTAAAATGCTGCTGATAAAAATCAACATCCATGTGTTACCAACACAAAGTCAGACTGACATTTGGTTCACAGATACAGAAAATAGTAAAAAAAAAAAAAAAAAGACCATTTTAAAGA
>VOQK01027411.1:0-15770 GCA_015052645.1 Benitochromis conjunctus
AAGACTTCTCCGTATACATTTATGATGGCACAAGCATGCCCACCTAGGTCAGCCATGATCCCTCCTTTCACCGGAGTGTTTTCGCTGTCCTTCTTTAGGTTGACTACATAAATCGGATAAGACAATATTAAACATATTTAAACACTTTAAAGGAAATTTATACATTTTTAATGAGTTTTGGACACTGTCTTCAAGAGTTTCACCATTCTTGGGTAGTATGACCTCCTCCATGTTAGGCACAGGAGTCGGGTCTTCCATGTCCTTGGTCAGGTCCTCTTCTGGCTCTTCGTCCTGTTGTCCACGTCTTCTCCTGTGTGTGAGCACACAAATCAACTGTGAAACCTTTTATAACAAAACAAAACCACAGCCCCTTATTAAAAGAAACACTTATGTCTTACCCTTTCTTTCCTTTCTTCCTGCCTTCAGAGGAGGGAGGAGAGGGGGAGCGCCTTCTCTTTTTGGAGGGTGTGGACTTTGGATCCTGTAACAAAGGGTTAAAGGCAGATGGAGAAAAACTAAAAAAAAAATAAAGACTATTCAAAAAAAAAAAGAAAAAGAGCAGGATTTGCAACTTTGTGAAGCTGACAGATGTTTTTCATCTCTAGGAGAAAAACACTGCTAATTGTCTGAAATGGGAAAAGAAGCATGTCTGTTTACAATTCTGAGAACAAAAGGATCACACAAGCAGGATCACACATGCTTTTTGCAGTTGATTAAACTGTTAAAACGTAAGTGCACATTAATAAAAGGGGAATCCCTTCCTAAGCCTACAGACCAGTGCCATTTTTACTGCTTCACACAAACCTGGTCGTCTTGGAGGTGAATACGCTGCCGGAGAATGACTGGCACATTCCTTTCATCAACACAGTAGTCTTCCTCATTCATCCATTCGTTGAAAACATCCGTGTCCAGAATCCAACCAGCATGGACCTGGAGAACATGCACGCACACACCCCCAATTGAATATTAATAAATATTAATGAGTGATGCATACTTCTGTATCTCATCAAGTGTCAAGGAATACAGAGCATGCTAAATGAATAGGATTCAGTCAGCTGTAAAATTTCTGTAAATTTTTTAGACATTATATAAAATCCTCTATTATTTATAGTATGCGTGGTTCCTTAATGTCCCCGCTGACAATCACATTATGTCTGACAAAGAAAACTGAAGACAAACATCACTCAGTAACTGCAGCAGTAACTAACTCCTGACAGTGCGACGTATGTGGTGCCATACTAACCCCCCAGGGCCTTTCTGGATGTGGCAGCTCTTCAACCTCTCCCTCAACATCACTCGATGACAGCCAACTATCATAACTGTAAGAGACAAGAGACGATGTCACTTGATGCTGGTCAAGTGTTATGTGGGAGCACCTGTGTGTGTGTGTGCTTGTGTTACCTGTCAGGGTGCATGCCCCAGTGCACCAAGACATGCTTGTCTTTCCGCATGACAGGACGCATCCACTCATCTAAAAACAGATGTGTATACAAAATGTATTTAAGCTTTGTAAGTGGTAGGCATCATAACATCAGCGAACACGTAATACACGTACAAACTTTTACTAACCTTCCTCTGTAGAGGGAGGGGAGGGGTATATGTGATGACTGGCAAGCGTTCTGTCCTCGGTAACAGTACCCTGCAGGGGGACAAACTGTGAATCGGTAGCACTGAAATGCAACAACTGTATCAGTGCTACATACATTTAGTCTCACTCTGAGCTACAAATAATCCTCTGCTTATTTGCAGTACTTTACCTGATGTTTAGTGATGATGCCAGTTAGTCTGCCAGCCAGATCTTGATCCAGTGTAGGGTCCAGATATACGACAGGCAATGACATGCAGTTGTTCTGTTGTGACAAATATTGAAGTTCGTGAAGAAACAGTCCTTGGTGTGCATGTGTGTGCAGTTGTGTGTGTTGGGATTTGCGGTTTTCACCTGGATCAGTGCTTTTTCAATTGTACCAAACATCTCCACATTCCTCTCAGTCCTTGATGGATTCTGTAAGTCAAACCTTCGCCTGTGTGAAAATAGGCAGGGAACAAAATGATATTAAGGACACAGGTGAAAGCAAATTAGATCTGTTAGGGATCATATTAGGAAATTACCCACCAGCCCTGGTCAAACTTGAACTTGTAAGCAGTGCCAAGAACGTGGCAGAGTCCACCCCCTGGTCGCAAGTCAAGGAAGCACTGTGCCTGTAAAGAAATCAAGGTTTTCTTCTGGGTTTGGGTCATGAACAACTTTCATATTTGTGTGTTGTTGTTTTTTTATCTTCTTCACTATTAAGTGTCACACATGCTTACAAGCAAGTATTTGCTTCCACAGTTTTAAACTCATCAATCAATAATCAGTTCACTACTACCTTAATACTCCAAGTACACTACAAAGTCAAAGTTAGACACTTACAACGACTTAAAAGCCAATTCTATCAGGTATTTTAAAATAACTTGTGACGACAATCAGATAGACAGTGAGAGATAGACTCACAGGCAGCTTGGTGAGTGCAGGGCTGGTAGCTTGTCGGCCAAATGCATCCTCTTGGAACTGGAGAAGCTGCAGGGTGACTGCAGCCAGGACCTGGCAAGATGGAGCATCCGCCAGCACATACTAACAAACAAAAAGCGTTTTACATTAGATACGAGTAGAATTTTTATTCATCGTGTCACTCAACACTCTATTATATACACCAGCTTAGGGCTGTATTTACATGTGATACGACTTCGCTACATCTGCACTTCACTTTTATATATTTTTCCTTTTGTGCAGGGGCAGTTGAGTTAATTTCTCCATATCTAGACAGCCAGTGTGAACACGTAACCGTTTGTTTACGCTGTGACCCACTGGGCTTGCTAACAGGGAGGGGGAGCGGCTAGCAACTTGCTTAGCTTCCTGGTCGGCTAACTACCTTTTTGTAGTGCTTCCCGATCCACTGTCGCACCACTTCCAGCTGGGCTAAAGTATCCGGACTCTCCCAAAACCTAGCGGACGGACTGCTGTCTTTTTTCCGGTGTGCAAATGCACCGGAGGCGGCTTGGCTTGTCCCGGGAATCCCGAGGTTTGTTCCTCCGGACATTGTGTTCGTAATAAAACCCAATTATTTTTCAAACGAGAGAACAAAACTGGCTAGCGCGCTCGCTAGCGTTTGCGTTCTCGTGTTCTCTCGCGAGAACGCAAACACAATTCAGCGTAAGGCTTTTCAAATTAATTAAAATGTAACGGTCATTATTGTCCAGAGTGTTGTGGCTTTATTTGCGCGTGTTCTTTTCTGAATTTTTTTTATATAGCTGTAAATAAAATATTATCGTGTTTACAGTAGTATACACACGTTTGTTATTAGCCAGGACCTTTATTTTGAAGTACACGGAAGGAACTGCGCAAGACAGAAAAAAACTCAAGTAAAGAGAAGAAAGTGTTATTGGTTAGTACAACTCGTAAACATTTAATGCTCCACTAAATATGGCTAATTCTGAATGTCATTTGTCGTCAGTTACTCAAAGTTAAAGTGTTGCAATAACTTCCAATGAGTCACAATTTTCCAGCTGACAGCTTCTGTGTCCGTTACTTCACTTTGCAGCGAACTGTGACTCCTGTCATTTTCTGGCAGTTATCTTCCGCTTATTGCATGATTGCAATATCTGCACAGAAGCGCAGAGAAACTGCCTGTCGTGCCTTTTAACCATCGTGAGTACCATTATCTTATACATCATCTCCCTCCAGGGACTCGTCCTAGGCCCTGAGATGTAATGGGTGTCCATGGTCTGACCACCTTTGTGGAGGGGAACAGACACTTCCTACAAGATGTGAAGTTCAGGGACAGTCGGCTCGTTATCGATGGCTGCAGTCTTTATTTCCGCCTGTACTTTAGCCACGGATTGGATCAGCTGCATGGAGGGGACTACGATGCCTTTGCTTCCCTGCTCACCCAGTTCCTCACTGCACTGGCAACCTGTAACATCCAGCCATATGTGGTTCTGGATGGAGGTAAAGATGCTTTATATAAGGCCGTCAAGTTAGGATGTTTCAAGTATGTACTTTTCTAGACATTTCAAAAGGGGACAGCTTAATACTATGTTGTTGTTTTTTTTAAAGTTCTCTCCATTGGGTAAAACATCATCTAGTGTCTTCAATTTAAGGACACATCATTTAGTAAACACTCCTCTTAATTTAATAGTACATCTTAACTTCATTCAGTCATCTTTGTTATATTGCTTTTCATTGTAATAACAGATAGATCTGTAACTTATTAAATCATTATATAATCTAACTTTATTAGATTTTTTTACCCTATACATTTTCACAAATTATTATGTTGCTTATATCTTTACAAATATTATATCTTTACTATCTGCACAAACCTAAAGCAAAAAACATTTTTCACATTATACATTGCTATAACACCTGCAAACATCTGTTTTCCTCTCTTTTTAATTATTATTAGGGATGGACCCCAGTAACAAGAAGTTTGATACTCTTCGCCAGCGCCTGCAGTCCAAGATAAAAGAGGCAGACAACCTCTCCCACGGTCGCAATGGCTCTGTTCTTCCCATTCTTACAAGGGATGTCTTCATTCAGGTCCTCATCCAGAGTGGAGTCCCACTCATCCAGTGTCCAGCTGAGGCTGACTGGGAGATTGCGTGCTTGGCGCAAGAGTGGAAATGCCCAGTGCTGACAAATGACAGTGACTTTTATATCTTTGACCTTCCAGGTGTGGGTAGTTTCGGCACTTTAACACAGATTCAAAATAGCCTTTTGGTGGTAACAGTATTTTGTAGTATGTATTTTCTCATATATCTATCTCAACTGTTTTCTGATCTTAGGAGGTTATCTGCCATTCCGTTTTTTCCAGTGGACCAACCTTAACGGTAAAGCCTCACAACGCTACATCTCAGCTCGCCGCTACACCACTGCCGGCCTGTGTCGCTTGTTTGGGGGTATGAACCCCGAGTTGCTCCCTTTATGTGCCGTTCTGACTGGAAATGACTACGGAACTCCAAAAGATACTGAAACCCTTCTTTCTCTGTTAGATGCGAGTCTGTTAAGGAGAGGTGGTGGCAGGGGTAAAGATAGATCACCCTCTTCTCGTATTGAAGGCCTTCTTCTTTGGCTGTCCTCTTTTAAAACTGTGGCTGAGGCCTTAGAAGAAGTGAGCAGCCTAATGGGGGAGGAAGGCTGTAAGGGCAAAAGAGGACAGAGGGGTGGTCTCGCATCCAGGCTACAGGTGTGTATGCAGGAGTACCATATCAAGGCTCCGAGCTATGTGGCTCGCTGGTTTTCTGGAGGTAAGGCAGTTCAGGGAGGGCAGAGCTCCGGGCTGGCACAGCTGCCGGAGTGCCTGTCGACAGCAGCACTTCAGGGTCAGCTCCCTCCCTTGGTGCTTGATGCTTTGGTGATGCACAGGGTCCTTCTCATCCCGCAGGTGGAGAACAGCAAGCTAGCTAGCAGCCACTGTAGTTCTAGAGCCATTCGGCAGGCTATATACGGGATATTACTGCACAGATCTCAAGATAATGTAACTGAAGGAAGAGTTGGAGGCACACAGCAAATGAAGGGGCCAGGAGGTGAAATACAAGCTATGAGGATGCAAGAAAACAGACAGGGAATGAGAGGTGGGAGAGGGCAAGGAGCAAGGGGGTGTGGAGGCAGGGGTCAGAGCATAAATGCAGCATTTAGCAAGGAGCAAGCAGCTGGCTCATCAACATTCCAGGCTCAGGGCGCTCCCATTTCTGTGGAAGAGTATGATCGTTTGGACCTGAACTTAAAGAAGAATGAAGTGGAGGCGGTTCCACTCAGAAACCATGTACACCTGGATAGACTTGGTCAGGTAAACATTTTTCATAATCAGTATTTTTTTAGCATCTGTTTGGAAGTAGAAGTTTTCCACATGATCTGATTGTATTTCCCAACATTATTCCTTCTTTTTTTTTTCCAGGCTCCTGCGCCAGTCCGACTTGGTGCCCTGTTACAAGTCTTGGGCGTGAAGCAGTCAGCCTTAGCTTCTGTTCCTCTCCACCTGCAGCTGGCTGTAGCTGTGACAGGATTCTGGTTTCGAGAGGCCACCCCGACACCCTCACAGCCCCAGATGCAAGCTTTGGTCCTAGGCATGGCTTATGGAGAGCTCTTCTTGAACGCCCAGCCTGAAGCTACTCACTACCAACACACTGGTTCGTTGGATTTTTTCCATCCTGGTTTCTTCGAGATGGTTAAAAAGACTAATATGCCTTAGTAACAAGGCAAACTAATTTTTTTTTTTTTCTTTCATCACCTAAAAGCTTTTATCTGCTTTCAAACACTGCAGTCCCACAGCCAAACTGGCCCCTGGAGCATAAAGTGTGTGCAGGGCTGGATCGACAACGTGTGAGACCGGGAGAGAGACGGGGCGTAGATATTGGAATGGCTCACAGTTTCAGCCAATGGCAGGCCTGCCTTTGGAGTGCACTTTGTCTAAATCAGCTACTGCTGCTGCCGCTGCCAGAACCTCATCTGTCATGGTAGGGACTGTATGTCAGGGACATACAGTAAAAGAAAATGGTACTCTGTATGCATTAGAAGTGCAACCAAAAACCAGGAGCTGTTATTTCTAGATATTTTCTAGACATATCTCTAGATTTACATATAGAAAGCTTTAGTTACATTTGAAGTGAGTTTGAGGCTTTTCTGCCAACCTTACACAAATAGGGTGAATATAATTATATGTGATATCTGTCCATATGTGATATGTGTCTCTCAGGTTGTTCAGTGGTACGCTGGTGCACGGCCTCGTCAGGTATCTGAAGGGAGGCCGAGATGCTGAGTCTCTGCTGCCTGGGGGATCTTTGTCTGTGCAGCTCTACTCCTCCCTGCTGAATGCTGTGAGGAACTGCAGTTCCAAAGCCACTCACTCATCTTCAGATTCAGGGAGGAGGGGGAGAGGCAGAGGGCGGGGAGGGAGAGGCCGAGGGTGGGGAGGAAGAGGAAGAAGAGGGAGAGGTGGAAGAGGAGCTCAGGGAGGGGAGAGAGATGGTAATGAGATAAACAACCGGTTTGCTCTCCTTATGAGCGAGGAAGAGTGTTATGATGAGGATTATTGATAGGGAGACAGAGAAAAATTAACAGATGGATAAAAAACACTTGCTAGGGGGCCAAATGAAGGAAGGCCTGTCAGTGGTTTACAACAGTTGCTCAGAGAAGAATGACATCTCTTATGTTTACCACTGTGTATGTTGCACTAATGTAACTTCCTTCAGTCATAATGTTTAATCATGCATTGCCATCTCAAGTAATGTGTGTAAGGACGTACGTTCATATCAGAACATCCGTTTTTCCACAAATTACACTATTTTAGTGTTTATCATTATATGAGCTTTTATCAAAGAAATCTTACTCATTAATACACTTGTTTTCAGCTTCCCAGTTTTATTTACATATTCCAGCACAACATATAAACAGTCAAAGAGATCCTAGTTTTCGTCAGTAACATGAGCAGAAAGTTGTATGGCAGCTAATGAAAAAGTCAGGAGCAATTTATAAAATCTTACATTTTCTTCATTTCATTGCAGCTGCCTTATGATTCATAAACTCTGTGCTCTTATATTTTTAATCATATTTGTATTTGTAAACTTGTTTTTAAACCATCACATTGAGCTATGTGTTTTAATTGTAACTGCTTGTAGCTAAGAATGAAATGTTAACGCTTTCTCTTTAAAGGCACAACACAAAGCTACCAAACAGTAAGAAGCAACACTACTGTTAAATCTGCATACAGCCAAGAGTTAAACACTTACAGATGCTCTATCTACATTATGACACAATATATTTTAAAGCCTATAAAAACACATTTACAAAGTGTTTTGTATAAGGACCAAACAAAATAAAATAAAATATAAACCCAGCCAGTATTTTACAGTTTTTTTCTTTCACAAACTGATTTACACACATTAAATTCAAAATATCAAAAAGAAAATATATTAAAAAATGACATCATAACAAGAAAAGTACATGTCAATATACATGAAATGGTTACACAGCAGTGCAGTGGTTAGCTCTGTCCCTCACAGCAAGACGGCCCGACAGGACCTTTCTGTACACAGGCAAACTACTAAAGTAATAAAAAGATAAGCAAACAGAGTAAACCACATAAACTAAGAAGAACATTAAAAAGCATAATAACTTTTGTTTTTCTATGAATTTGGGAAAACTTCCTGCTGGCACTTGAAAATTTGTATAAGTACCAAAATACTATTTTCTGGGCACCGGAAAAAAAAAATAAAAAATTGCAATTACAATTAGGTCCATGATTTGTTGAATAAAGACACAATTTATGTACCTTTGCTTCTGCACACCACTACCACCACATAAATCAAAAAATCAAGATGTGACTGAGGTTCAAGCATTCAGGTTTAATTCAAGAGGTTTAACAAAAAGTTTGCATTAACTGTTTTGGTCCTGGGGGTTCCAAAGTAATTGGACAATTGACTATCAAAGAGTTTCGTCACTAGATGAGCCCTGTTCCATTTCAGTTTCATGACATGATGCACTCATTATATCTGAAGTTGATCCAAAGTCTCAAGTTTGTATTTTATAACTCTTCACAGTTTTGTTTTGTTTTTTACATAATGAAGCCTAAAGAGATGTTTATACTAGTAAAGGAGGCAGGTTTATTTTAGTGTTTCTATCAGGGAAATGGCAGAAACGTCTTTGTAAAAAGAAGGAATGCACCAAAGGGCCAAAAAGCCCACAAAAGACAACTAAAGTTAACAATGACAGAATTATTTCTGTGGCTAACAAAAACTCCTTCAGAAAATCTAAACAGGTCAAGAAAACAGTGCTAAAAACATCTAAAAGAACCTGTACAGGTCTAAAAAAATCTTTGGACAGATGAGACCAAGATGAATTCGTTCTAGAATGATGGGAAGAGAAAACTACGGAGCAGAGAAACAGCTCATGATATGAACTGTACCACATCATCTGTCAAAGACGATGGAGGCTATGGGCGTATATGGTACAGTACATACTTTTAGGGGCCTACGATGTGCAGTAAAAGAAACAAATACACGAGACAGATGGACTCCGAGTTTGACATTAATTACTTTGGAGCCTCTGGAAATGGTGGCCTATGTATGAAAATGTAAACCCCTCAATTATAACTGCCAGTCTGATCGTCTTGATTGTCTGATTCAAAATCTACTGGAGTTTTGTACAAAGGCACAGTTACAGTTTGTCCAACGAATTACTGGATCCAACTGTATACATCCATGCAACATCAAACGAAAATGACCTTACATAAACCAAAGTATTTGAGCTACATTTACACGTAAATTAAACATTCAAAGAAGAAAGTTAGAAGCAACATTTCTCTCATACAGAACACAGACCCTGTCTGGTTAACGAAATACAAACAAAACTACCCACAGCTCATTCATGTCCTGCTGCTCACTCACTGAGCAGTAGGTAGAGAGAGAGAGGTCGACAGTGTAAAAGCAGTATTGTCCGTAGAGTTGTTGGCAGGCGCTTTAACTGGCATTCAGATGAATATATAAATCCCAAAATGTAAATCCTACTACCTATCCAGGGAATCGATAGCTGAAACTAGTGTCCAGCCCAAAGAATTAGGACATAAAATTTTGGAGTGGACAAAAGGAAACTGCCTACTTCTCTGGTTAAAGAACATAACCACTTTACTGCCTAACCCTAACTATGAGCTCCTTTCTGAAAAACAAGCCCACAGAAATCAGTTCACTGGCTGTCAGAACTGTTGACAAGCATCACAACTCAATATACGAGTACGCTTAAACTACCTCTACTGCTATGAGGATGATGAGGCTGAGGAAGATGAAGAGGCAGTGGCTCCAGCATGTGGCTGAGAGTCTATGAGGTCCATGTCTTCGTCTTCGTTGACTCCGCAGGTGTCGACCACACAGATCAGGCAGCTTGTGATGGGAAACGCTCGCACCTTGTTGCAAGTCACCCACCTAAGTGTAGAAGAAAATCTGAGTATTTTGATTCAGCATTTAAATAAGTTATTACTTTTTTGTATAGATTTACAGCCTGGGTTCCCCAGATTTGTGAAGAAATGCAACTGAAATGGTTTGACAGCATGTTTATGAGTATTTTTTTACTCGTATGATTATTAGCTAATGTCCTATTACACCTATTAGCGTTCTAAACCCAGCTACAGTAACCACCAAAAACAATGAAGGAATTCAAGAATAAAAGAGCCAGACCTGAAAATCAATGAAAATGAAAAGGAGGTGGTCATGCATTGTTCACATACTACTGCCAAAAGACTTCAGCGGTATCTATTTATCAAAATCTCTGATTTGGATAGTATTCGTTAATAACCCAACCTGTCAGTGTCAGTATGGTATTCCAGGGTGTGTCCAAGCCGTCCCACTCCTTGGAATCCTGCCAGCACATAGATGATATCACCAACTGCCGCACACTTCACAGTTACACCTCGCCAAGGCATAGGTGAAGCGCCACGCCACTCGTTAGTTGCAATATCATAGTATTCAACCGAGTCCAGTCCACCTAGAAACAAACACCACACAGTCACGCATATAACGGCATATTAGGGCCACTGAAAGTAGGAAAAAAATGAGGGGGGGCGCATGGGTGGTATGAATGAGAAAAATAAAGAGGGTCTGTGAATTACCTATTGCTCCCTGCCCTCCAACAGCATATATCCTGTTGTTTACAACCACCAGTCCGTGGTTCTTCCTGGCCTCTCTCATCCCACATAACTCCCTCCATCTGTGAAAGGTAAAAGTTGAGTGGAGCAGGCCAATGGCACTTTAAACAGACACGTTTAGAAAGGTTGTATGTTATATGTTTGTGTGACTCACTGTTGCGTGCTGGGGTCGTAGACCTCACAGTTGTTGAGGACTCTGCCAGAGACATTGTTCCCCACCGTTCCTCCACAAACATAAATGAGCCCGTTGGCCTCCACGGATCCATGGCTGCAGCGGGCCATCAGCATGCTAGCTTTGATCTGCCATGACTCTGTCCTGGTGTCGTAGCATTCGAAAAGGTCCAGGGCTGAGCTGCCTGTAGACACGGTTCGCCCGTGAAGAAATCATTATCTATGCTTTAACAAGACCTCTTTGCTATTTAAATGTTCCTACTTTTTTTTTTAGAGAACTTAATAATAATGGCACAAACCAGCTTACTTTCTACATCCCATGTCTGCATCTCTTTGGGTAGTTGCACAAAATCCCTCATTTTTAAATCTTTCCTCCCCTCACTCCATGCTTACCTACTTCTGATCCCCCAGATGTATAGATCTTTCCCTGGGCAGCGCACGCAGCCAGACTGTCGCGAGGTGTGGGTGGGCCCAGCTTGGAGTACCAGCTGTCCTTCAGGACGTTGTAGCAGTCCATACGCTTGATGGGAAAGAGCTGTGAGCCACCCAAAATGTAAACCACGTTGTCCCAAAAGACAGCTGTGGCGTCACGGCGCTTTTCAAAGGGGCAGCGGATGTCGGTCCAGCTAGAGTCCTGTACGAAAAACCATAGTGAACACTCACAAATATGATTTCAACAGACCTGACTACACTCAAGTCTCATAGTGTTTTGTGAACCAAAGAATGGATTAGGTGTCTGTAAAATTAAAACCTTTATTTAAAAAAAAAAAAACCAATCTTATCTTTAGCTTATTAATTATACTGTAATACTCAAGAGCACATATCTGCACTACCTTTAATTGTTCTTTGGTGTGATTGCCCCTGTGACTATAACTCATTAGCATTTGCAGCGTGGTACCTTCGGGTTAAAGTAGCGGCAGGACTGAGGCTGTGAGCCACCAAACAGAGCGATGCGGTAGTCGTGCTTCTTGCGTCGCGGCCGACTGCTCTCTCCCAGGTCTTCACGGTCTTCCAGGGAGAGCAGGTGGTAACGCATCCCACCTTGGAGAAAAGCACTGGTTATTTTGTTTTGTGTGTGTGCTCAAGTGAAGCGAGGAGCCCTTTGAAGTAATGAAATACCCACTATATGTTATACATCCATCTTTTGCTATCATAATAATGTATGATGCAGATAATTTAGAGTAAGAGTCAGCACTTCTACAACTTGAGTGCATTCACAGAATTATCAAGTCTTCCAAGTATTTCACATTTTGTTTTAAAAGGGTTTTGGACTCGTATCAAATTGGACTGAATTTATTTTCCACAGTTAATCAAAATAATAATCAATAATCTACAGTGACAACGTAAAAAGGAAAAAGTTACTAAATTTCCCATTTACTGAAGTATTCAGATCCTGTATTATGAGCTCTGGTGCAATCTACCTGTCAGTGGTTTATACAGTTTAATTCTTCCTGCTCACCGATGACCATCTTGAGGCACTGTGGATTGTCCTGGATGAGGGGCTCGGCCTGGACAGTCTTGGAGAGGAATGTTTTTGAAACCAGTGGAAAGCGAACGCACCCCAACACCTCCACCATGTACTGCTTTCTGTTACACACGTCATACTTCAGCCAGCGCACTGCGGCGTCATAAATCTGAGCACAAACGCAACAGCAGAACGTGTTCACAAAGCTTTGGTGACAGACGTCTTCTTTGGCACAAATATAAGTAAAGGATGTATACACGCGTACCTGGGCCTCAGCACGGATGGTGAGTTTGTCCTGGTGCAGCAGATGTGTGAGCTGCGCAACATCCAGTTGCAGGAATTCATCCAATTTATAGACTTCAGTGAAGTGAATCTGGAAAAAATCATCTGCAGCCACCTTCAGCTCTGGACAGTCCATGCAGTCTGCAAGGGCTGAAATACCTACAGGAGGACAGAACAAGAGTAAGTAAATATCAGGTGTTACACAAGTGGAAGGTCTGTATTTGTATTTGTGTCCTCACCTAGGCAGTTTGTTGCATCAATCTGTCCTTTAAGGAACTCCACACACATCCTCTTCACAGGTTCAATCTGATACTGGTTGGCTGCATCCAGCAATGACTGGACATTACTGCTGTTCACAGAGATTCTGACACACACACAAACAAAAAACAAACATGTCTCTCTCAATAAGAAATGCTTCTGTTTGTTTTAATGTGTCATAATTAATTTGATACACAATTCTTACCTTGCAGTGTAGATAAATTCAATCAGCAGCTCAATGATCTCAGGCTCAGCACTCCTGAGCTCCACCTCATGAGACATTGACTCCATCATTCTGGCTAGAAATAAGGAAAATATAACAGACACAAATATAACAAGTGTAGTAGCACTACATGACAACATCACTGTAAGTGTGGCAAGATGGAAAGCAGTAATAAATAGATTATGCATAAACATATCTTGTAATTGTGATAGCGGTGGTCATAAACATTCAGCTTTGTGCCATCTTTATTGAGAAAAGAGCAATCAATGTAATTTACTTAAAGAGTGCAGTAAAATATTCAGGCTTTCTGCAGTGAGGACACAGCCTTTGGGGTGTGAAGGTGCAATACATGCTCTCCTGGCATCTACTTTTACATATAAATTTCTTTCCTTTTGCTCATTCAACTTTTAAAAGCCAAAAACAGGAATCTACAATTCTGATTATTTATGCAACATATATCTGCATCTACTATCTCCCAAAATATAATAAGAAATCACACTCTTGCTCCCTCAATCTGCAGCAATTGGTTCACAACGGACAGAGTGTGTTTGCGTATGTGGGTTTGTGTTTGTCAGACTTACTGGTGAACATGAGGCCAAAGAAGTGGCTGGCAGCAGCAAGCACCACTCGGTGGGCAGGAAAGTGTTTTCCCTGAACCACCAGGGTCACATCACAGAGCGTACCCTGCAAATCACACACAGTAATCAGGTCTCAGAAAAGAGCGAAAGCCCAATGTATCGACCTGTTAGAGATATTCAGTCTGGTACTTTTGCTTTGTGTTCCCTCTCTCTCTCTACCACACACACTCACACCTGTTTTCTCAGGTTGTTCATGACTCCCATGATGCTGGACAGTTGCCTGTACTCCTCTTTGGTGGCACACTTTCTCTCGCCCTTCTTTTTTGTGCTTGTCGCCTTCTCTGGAGAAGCCATCCCCGTCATGTCAGTCTGACTACTTGAAGGAAAACAAAGGAAAAAATAATGGATTTTGGCACTACGCTAACTGTATGACTACAGCGTACAGCTGTGGTCTCTTTGTTGTCGCTTAGCTGCAGGCACTTTGCCTGCAAACCGCCAGCAGCTTGTTGTGAATGTATGAATTTAGAGGCCGACAACTTCACGGCGGCTTCGACGTAAGGATAAATGAATTTGTCTGCCAGGTGTTCAAAACAAAACAGCGCAACGTGTTAGCTTAGTTGTTCACTCATATAGCTAGAACTCAATTGTTTCTGGTTGTGATGATGCTCTTCTTCTGCTTTTTCTTTTTCCTTCGTCTTCTTCTTCTTTTTCTGTGGTCTGCACAGAGCTGACTCAGTGATGGCACAATGCTGCCCCCTATAGCCTAGACAAAAATATTACAACTCTGAGACCAAGAAGAGTTGTGAAATAATTCCAGCAGTTCTTTTGGTTTTCGTAAGCAGTAGGTGTGAATGAAACATAAAAGTTTGTTTCCGGGAGCTCTACACTATATCCCCTAGGATGCAGCTAATTTCACCAGTGGGGAATAACATGATTTACAGGGTCAGTGTCTCTGGGTAACTGTAGCAAAGGCTGTTTCTTACAGTCATTGGTGTCTCTAGAGTAGGTGGGACGAAGCCAATATAGGTTATAATAGGTTATGGACTATTTAGAATATTTTTTTCTTAGCTTGTTTGTTTTACTACACTAGTTATTGCTCTGGTTGGACTTTAGCCTGTACCTTCATGTTCAAGGCCTTCTCGTCCTCGAGCTCTCCCGAAAAATATGATAAATTGTATATCCGGGTACTGGATTAAGGATTTTTTTTATTATAGCTGTATATTTCTGCGAACTTTATTATTCAGAACAAAACGGTAGTTTGTATCCCTCGGACAGGCATATCAGACCGAACTGCAGCACAGTTTTGCATTCCGCGCTGTGACAGCTCACCTGTCGTTGCACCTGTTAAATTCTTATTTGTACAGTAATGTGGAGGAAAAAAAAAAACAGGAAGCTTTTCTTTCCTCGACTCTCATGACGCTGACGTCACGGGGAATGCGGACTACAATTGCCTTGTTAGAAATAAGTGACCTGAAAACAAACTGAGACACCACAGAGCTGCAGAAAATGCTCCGTTTATGCTGTTGCTGCTTCTCTGGCGATAACTCCAACAACAATGAGGTATGTGTTTATGCGCTGCACTGGGTTTTATGCTGTCTTTATAAGAGCGTAAAGTGGCTTCCTTAGAGTTTAGCAAGGAAACTAAACAGCTTCGCTTCGCTAATTGCTCGATTTGTCCATTGCAAATAAATGATGGGATCCTCATAACTGCTGTAATGGTAGGATTACCTACCTGGTCTCCACCTAATTAAGCTACTATTGTTGGGGATTTGAAACATGATTATTATAATATTGAAGCTGAGTTTGTGATCACGTTATTGCACTGGTCCACGTGATCACACATGCCTAATATTTGTGGCACTCGAAGAAGAAAAGACAAAAACACAATGTAAATGAAACCAACTTTCTGTTTCAGAGACGGCCTCTCCTGGATCCCAGAGGCTCTGAAGTCAACAGTGCTGAATCCGCCAGGCTGAGCAGTTCACCAGCACACAGCGGCAAGTCATCTCCGTCTTTTTTTTTCAATGCCTATAAAAATGAGAGATGAATATGATTTTTTTCTTGCTGCGTTACTCGTTTTTACTGCGTTTTTTTTTTTTTTTTTTTTTTCTTTGTTCATGTGT
>VOQK01027414.1:0-10992 GCA_015052645.1 Benitochromis conjunctus
AATTTGCAGTCCGCCTTTGTTTTGTCGTCTTCGTTCACTTTGAAATAGTTCCACACGGCTGACATGTCTCGCCTCGCCTTCTCGGCACTCGGGGCCTGGGGGTGGGCACTCGGGGCGGGCACTCAGGGCCTGGGGGCGGGCACTCGGCGCCTGTGATTAACCCCTTACATGCCGCTCAAACATAGACAGGTCTCAGACCGTGGTATTGGTCCCCGGTATCGGGGGAATTTTAACGAGTACGAGTACTTCAGAAAATGTGGTATCGAGGTCGATACCAGATACCGGTATCGGTATCGGTGCATCCCTATTGGTTTCTGGTTGTTTTGTATTTCTTGTCTCTTTATTTTGCTTGTCTTTGGGGCAGTTCTGGCAACTTTGTGTTTCTATGAGGCTGTTTTCTTTATTTAGAAAGTTTGTGTCTCTTTGTGGCAGTTTTCCTTCTTGTTGGTTTTATTTTTATAATTTTGTATGTCTTTGTGGTCACTGTGTGTCTGCTTTTGTCTTTTTGTGGCCCCTTTGTGTCTCTTTGAAGTTCTTTTTGGTCTCTTTATGATTGTTTCCTCATTATTTTGGTGTCATTTAGTGTGTTTTTCTCGCTCATTTTTTGGGTCTCTTTGTAGTTCATTTCGCCTATTATCCCTGCTTTTTGGGTTAAAACCTTTATTGTGCGTCTTCGTGGTCCTGTTGTGTAGCTTTAAGATCATTCTCTGGGTGTTTATGGTTATGTTAGGTTGGGGCTATTTGGTAATTTTGGGGTCTCTTTGGTGAGTTTGTGGTAATTTGGTTTCTCTTTGTTATCATTTTACACTATTTAACTGAGCCCTGTGATCTTCAAAATGAGAACTATACTGAAGTGACTTCCTAGAGAAGCCAGGAGGCTTTTAGGTGTCTAGATTCCCAGAACTGTGATGGTGGGATTGTAAATGAATCCATTATCGTCTCAGTGTGGCCTTCTGTCCACACTGTGACGGCATTTTTGGTCAAGGAAAACTGAGCTTTTTGAAAACGCTCTCCAAAGCGGATAACTTTGAAAACACAGTTTTCACGTCGCAGTGTGGACTGCGAAAACGGAGGCTTTCGAAAACGATGACGCATTTTAGTCATATGATGCAGTCATGTGACCAATTCAGTAAAGTAAATAAACGGCAGAGGGAAATGACGCAGGTCGAATCGTCTTACGTCTTACGCATGCGCAGTACAGGAACGTAATCACATTATTATGTTTTCTTCATACATGCATCAGTTCATAAGCCTTAATAAAATAAATTCTAGAGGTGGAGGTTCACTGTTAGGGTTCACTGTGATGTCTAATTAGTATGAGCACAGAGAGTGAACGCAGATTCAGACTGCCTGCTGTCTATGAACTCACCGGCACCGCTGGCTCGAACATGTTTCTGAGAAAAATATTGAAGCATTGCAGTGAAAGCAGAAAGCCTGCTTGTCAGTCGAGAGATGCTTGGCCCTCGCTGAAAGAGGTTTTATTTAGGATGAAGAGACTGTCTGAGAATTCAAACTGCTCAATTTCTGCCTGCAGAGGCCAAGGACGCCGATGAAAATAAACCGTTATTGACTCACTCTGAAACACTGTATTCTAATGGCATTAAAACAGAAGACAATAATACTGAGGAATCAAAGGTTGAACCCAATCGTCACTCCACACTGACTTTCCTTCTCGTCTCTTTTTTTCCCTGCATGAATTATTTGGTACAACACTTCCTTTTTTTTCTGCCTTATCTCACAGCAAGACTTTCTCTTCATTACCACTTTAAACACAATTTGATGTTTTTTCCTCCGAGGGTGAGTTTGAGTAATTAAAGCTGCTCAAATATGAAATTATTAACCCTCTTTCTTCCCCTTTCTGTCTTTTTTCTCTGATTACAGAAAGTCAGCGAGAAGGTTGGAGGTGCAGAAGGAACCAAGCTAGATGATGACTTTAAAGAAATGGAGAAGGTAATTATCTGTTTGTCTGTGATCTGATACCAAATTTAATCTTAGCTTAGTATTAAGAGTAAAAGCAGAGAGAAACCAAATCTCTCTCACTCCCCGTTGGTACAGTCTAGTTAATTTAAAAGTTATACTTGTTGATGTAATCACTAAAATAACCTGGAATTTTAAATGACAGTTTTTTAGCTTTTGTGCCAGAATACTTCTTGGATCTAATCCATGAAGAAAGTGGGCACAGCAGAGAGATGGACTAGCATACTTTTTGTAGAAATGAAACGAGACATAAG
Source organism: Benitochromis conjunctus (assembly GCA_015052645.1). Lineage (NCBI taxonomy): Eukaryota > Metazoa > Chordata > Actinopteri > Cichliformes > Cichlidae > Benitochromis > Benitochromis conjunctus. The sequence goes on from VOQK01027414.1 coordinate 2,232, forward strand.
TAAAGGTAAAGTTTGGTGCTGTAACTACGGCTGGCTGCTATCTGTTGCTTCACTTTGACCAGATATGAGTCTTACTAACTTGTAAACCTGTATTACAGCAGCAGATGTATATCTAGACATATCTAGAAAATATTGCAAAGCTGTATTAAGTGTAGTATATAGAGCAACTTTATTACTTGAGTAACTACTGCTGAGCTGTTGGCCCTCATCAGGGTCATTAACAGAAACCGAGAGTGTTCGCCTTTAAAGTAAAAGTGTACTATTTGAAATGCGCTGGTTTCAGCATTAAGGTACAGCTGGGTCTCTTCTAATTTGAAGGCGAACGTTCTGCATTTCCAGTTTGTAGGTGGCGATGGTTTACAGACAAGGAGGCATCTTTCATCCAAACTACTGGCAACCATGGCATTCTGTTCTTTGCTCCAGCAATCGTTCACCAGCTGGTTGGGGATTACACATTTTTCCCTAGTAATATGTGGTAGAGGGGATGGGAGTCTTATCTCTAGGCCTATGTCACTGAGGCTGAAGTTGCACCTTTCCAGGTTAATGTTATATAAGATACCACCCAAGTTTTCTATTGCCAGGAATAATCACTGACTCTGTATGAGTGTTGGTCACATATTGTTGTTTTGAATGATTTTTTCTGCTTTAAAAAATGTCATACCCAACATGTTGTTAACAACATGTTTCATAATTACTTTAACGAAGGCCACAAGCCTAAATACACAGGAAGAACAGCAGAGTTATACTGGATACTGCAAAGGTTGCTGGAGCTTCATCAGACTTCTCTATGCACTTTGGAAGTAGTTGAAGTTGTTGCTGGACTTTCTACTCTGTTGATACGAGTCAGTATCAGTTGACATGCTGATAATCTGGTGTTTCCCCTGCAGAAGGTGGACGTCACCAGCAGAGCAGTGTTGGACATCATGACCAAAACTACAGAGTATCTCCAGCCTAACCCAGGTGTTAAATATACAAAGGTTGCAGCATAAAAATAAAATATTGCAAAACTAATATATTGTAATTAAAATTGTGACTCCTGATGTAATTTCTGCCTTTTAAAGCATCAAGAGCCAAGCTGAGTATGATCAACACCATGTCAAAGATCCGTGGGCAGGAAAAAGGACCTGGTTACCCACAGGCTGAGACCGTCCTAGGAGACGCCATGTTGAAGTTTGGACGGGAGTTAGGAGAGGAGTCCAGCTTCGGTAAATGGGAATGTATACCTGTTAAATGGCTTAAGATGGTATCTGCACAATTGGAAGTGTACAAAGTTAACCATTTTTATTGCATTTTATTTATTTATTTTTCATTCATGATTAAATAATGGAGGAAAATAGGTCATAAGCAAGCAGCAACCTTGGGGGCTCAGAATTTCTCTTTTTTAATCCTTCCTATTTTTTCTAATTTGCCCCATACTTGCTCTCACTTTTCTTCCAGGCTTGGCCCTCATGGATGCTGGTGAGGCGATGAAGGAACTCGGGGAGGTGAAAGATGCTCTGGACATGGAGGTCAAACAGAACTTCATTGATCCACTGCAGAACCTTCATGATAAAGACCTCAAAGAGATACAGGTCAGTAAACACAAATCCATAACATTAGATATGTGGGAATATGTGGGAATTTATAATGGAAACATTTAAAACACCAACAAAATGCCACCATGAATCTTAAATTGTCTTCAGAGTGGTTTATCTCACAAGTTCCTTTCTCATCCATTCCAGCATCATTTGAAGAAGATGGAGGGCCGACGTCTGGACTTCGACTACAAGAAGAAGCGTCAGGGGAAAGTCCAGGATGACGAAATCAAACAGGCACTGGAGAAGTTCGACGAGAGCAAAGAGATCGCAGAGCAGAGCATGTTTAACCTACTGGAGAGCGACGTAAGGATAATCGAACATACGTATTCCAATTCCACCATACCTTATTATTATCAGAGTTGAAGGTGAACATGTTCCTTAGCCCTACAGATAGAGGAAAGCGTGAAATAATCTCAGATCATCATATTGTGCCTCAGCAAAGAGACGAATACATTTTATACCACAGCCACAAAAACAAGTTAAAGGTTAAAAAAAAAATAGAAACAAATTAAATCAAATATTAAGGTCTGTTCTTGTTACTGACAAGTTCCAAGTTTAAAGATTCGATGCTATATACAGACATGTTGTGCCTTCCTGTGCCAAGCCAGTCCAAGCCCAGCGTGGGTATGGAGCTCGGTTTGGAAGACGAAAACAACAAAAAAACATGTGTATGTGTGTGTTGCAGATAGAGCAGGTGAGCCAGCTCTCAGCTTTGGTACAAGCTCAGTTGGAATATCACAGCCGTGCCTCTGAAATCCTCCAACAGCTCTCCAGGAAGATGGAGGACAGGTATCGATCCAGCCTCCTACTCAGGATAGAAATAAAGCTATAAAAATAGATTGTGTGGTTAGATAGAACTTAACTGTCTGGCTTCCTTCCAGGATAAAAGAAGTGTCCAGTAAACCGAGGAAGGAGTACACTCCAAAACCCAGAATGACACTGGAGTTGCTGCCCCCCAGCGAGAGCCACAATGGAGGGATACACTCTGCCAAATCCCCGGGAAGATCACCAGGTAGAGATAGGATGTCAATCTAAGAAGGAAAACCTTTTTTTCTTCTTTGATCTGCAGTTAGATGACTGCCAGAATCCAGCTTAATGGTATCTGTCAAATAGTGTCCAATAGAGATGAGGTATCTGTAGTAAAAACAGTTTTATCTGATGTAGTGTCTTGACAACTCAGGATCTGGGATGCCTCATGTAATCCGAGCAAAAAGACTGACATGTCTACCAGATAGAAGAAGCTGTGGGAGTTCCCAACAGACTTAGAATCCCATTAGAAAGTGGGGGGAACATCACTCAGTTATTATAACGGGTTGGCCTACAAACGGCAGGGTTGGCAGTTCAATTCCTAGCCCTTCCTGTCCAATGTTGCAAAGTGCAAGACACTGAACCCCAACTTACGATACACCCTGTAAAAGCAGTAGTTACCACAGACTCTACAAAAAAGCCTTGAGAAGTGAAATCATTGCAGCAGTGCATTTACCCTCTTTTAAGCAATCAGCAGGTGATAAGTCCCCTGATTAAAAGAAGTCAGATTGTATTGAAGTGTGTAAGAAAATGACCCCAGTCCTCAATTGCTTGATGTTTTTAGTCTTAGTGGCTACTTTGAAGTCATCTTAAGAGAATGAAGTGTTCATTTTTTTATATATATTCCCGATCGGGGTCAAAATGGATTGTCAAAAATGATTTCGGAAAGGCCTTACAACAGATTTGTGTGGCCACATACCCACTGGTTCATGAAGTCCTGTTGTGAAGCCTCTGGGTGAATGTTATAATCGTGGGGCAAATCTGACTCACTGGCATCGCAAACTTGTGATTGATAAGTCATTATCTATTTGTCTATCTTTATGTCTAATTCTCAGTCTGACTCAATGTTCAACACCTTAAATTTAAAAACACAATTGCACAGGAAATATTTCAGAAATGCTTATCTCAAGGTTTCACAATGAGACATCGCCATCAAACAAAGGGCATCACAGTGGCTCATTGCTGTATCTGCCAGCCAGCATCCTGGGCTCCCCAAAATATAAATTAAAGCATGTCAGAAAGGAGACACAAACCAAGCCTCGGGGGTCGCAAGCTAGTGTACTCCCAGTGCTCGGCATCTGGTGTAAACTGTGTTCCAAATTAACATGCGCATCCATCCACTGTGGCAATCCCTTGGGAAATTTATTTAGCAGCTGAAAGTTCCTTTCTACCTTCCAGTGTAGTATTAGAGTATGTTACACTCCTTGCTGTCTCACCCACAGCAAGAAATTCTTAAGTAAAACAAAACATTCTGCCATTACTTGATCACCAAGGCCCGGTATCTAACAGTGCCATTAAGCTAAACCAAAAAAAAACAGACTAAACCAAAAATGCCTTATAGAAAGTGAAACTGACAGGGTATGTTTTGCTTCTGTCCACTCACAGCCCCTATGGACCAGCCATGTTGTCGAGCGCTCTACGACTTTGAACCAGAGAACGAAGGCGAGCTGGGCTTCAAAGAGGGGGATGTCATCACCCTGACCAATCAGATCGATGACAACTGGTACGAGGGTATGATCAACGGCCAGTCAGGCTTCTTCCCCATCAATTATGTGGATATCCTGGTGCCGCTCCCTCATTAGGTCCTGTTACCGACCTTCCCCTTCCCTTCGACCAATCCAGACACCCTGAAAACAGCCTGTATTTGCATAAGCAACAAACCACGCCCTCCTTCTACTTCTTCGTCTTCTTCTTCTGTGCTTCTGTGCGATTCTGCTTTCACAAAATGGACTGAAACGAGAGAAGAGCCCGAGATGGGATGCATAAGATGAGGCAGTAGGACAGCGATTAGAGTAGAAGAAGAGAGGGAGAGGAGGATTATAGCGTGAGAGATGCATAAGCAAGGGACTGAAAGAGGTGAGAAGACAAAGCGATGATTTTCTTTTATAGCGCAGTGCTCGGCCGGGCAGCACAGAAAACCAGTGAGGCTACAGAGACTTGCGAATAAGGCACGGTGTATATGTACGTGCATGTATGTGTCTGTATGTGCGTTTTGACCTGTTCTTACTGTATTATGATCAAGCCAGCACAAATTCCTGCTTGTCAGTTGAGCTGCCTGACAGCTTTTTTCTGAGACTGTCTTCTTTTCTTGCTGTATTTCTCTAAAAGTAGCTGTTCCTTCTACCTTAACTTGCCTTCATGTGCTCTTTTTCATACCTAGACCTTTTCAGCAACTGTCACCGTTTTACCAGCTGTCTGTCTTTGTTACTTTTTCTTATCTTGTTATTCTCTTTCCTTGGGCAGCACTACCTTTTAGCAAGGCTCCATACTCCAGATTGTAGACCATCGAAACAACAACCCAGAGACACAGATCCTTAGAGCTTACAATTTAGGTATATTTCAACCTCTTTTGAGCTCTTTTTGTAACACCCTCTGCCTTTGCCGACGCTGCATAGCATTTAAATTCAGTGGCTGAATGCATGAGCCAGCCAAAAAAAACAAAAATAATAGATTCACAATGCTGAAATAAACTTGGTCTTTCTAGAATGTAAAAGAGAACATTTATCCACTTGTTTCGAAACAACAACATCTTGTAAAATGGGACTTTGAGGAGGGTTTTGAGGCTTGAGGGTCAAGAAACTCATTCAACACATCACTAAGCATGAGTTCAAGTGATGAAAACGAGACGTTTGGGTTACCTGTTTTACCCAGCTGCACTGATTTGCCATCACAGCCACAGATTAGTTTTATTGAACAGAACTTTTCACATGTTTTTTTTACTTGATACACATTTGAACATTCCAGTATGCATAGTGAGAAAGAAGTCTGTTTTTTCCCTTCTGTATACTGTGGTTTCCATGTACTCTGTGGAGTAGGTGCTTGCTGATTTGTCTAATTACGTGGCTTTTGCATGCATGACTATGTGTGGCTAGATATCTAAAATTGCTAGGGGGTTTTAAAGCCTTCTTTAGATTTTCAGTAACTGATGTCAGAACCACAATTAATTAAGTTTGGATGGTGATCACTGCCTTGCCAAAAGGCACGCCAGTAGGACATGTAGTAGCTGATGAACAGTTACAACCATTAATATCTACCCAACAATCGATCTGAGAAGTATCAGTAAAGTCTACGCTTTAATCTTAAGAGAGCTTTTAGGGGCCATACAATTTTGCATGATCCTAGTTCCCGCTAAAGAAAGTTTCTGAAATTCCCTGGTGAATATTTCAGACTCTTTCCAACTTTATAGTTATTTAGCTATGGAAGATTTCTAGTATTTCGGGAAAAGTCTCTAACACTAGTTGGTAAGCTTTATATTAAAACAGTAAAGCAAGATCAGAACTGTACTGTCAGGAAACCTGCTGTAATGGTAATGCTAAATTCCAGATTCACATTGTTTCTCTCAAAACCCCGATAGTTCAAATTGCTTCCCAGGGAGAATATGCTATATTTTTGCCTGGTCATGATACCAGTTACCTGTTATAGCTGTGGTTAATGGCAACTGACCTGGCCTATAAAGGTCAGTGCAGCTCAGATGCACCATATTCACAATGTAAGTTATGCGCTAAGCCATCTGCATCAAATAATATCTATAGTGTAAATCTGCGTACACAATGGAAGTGATTCATAGCAACGTGGCAACCAGACTCCATAGGACGTCAGTGACATTTGGTGAATTCAAGCGACTATGGCCAAAGTAACCACTGGTAATGGGAAGTGGGTGGGAGCCAAGATAAACTTTTCTCATCTTTCAGGTGAGCAACTGAAGTAACTAACAATGAAGAGTGAAGTCTAAGGAGCTTGGAAAGAAAAGCTTTTGGACTTTCATCCGAGAAGCTCTAAGAAGTTCTTAGAACTGAAGAAGGTTGTTGGATGAGAGGTGAAGCATCTTCAAGAAACTTAAAGAAGTCCAGACACTTTTCTTTCCAAGCTCCTTACACTACAATGACCTGGATGACTGAGAACCTTCACAGACAATCAAGAGTGAAGAATACCTGTATTGTCATATGACCTGAAAGTGAATAACAATGGAAGGTCACCTAGGCAACCAGTGGCCGGAATACCCACAAGCAACCAGCTATCAGCTTCAAAGTAATGTGTGATGAGCAAAATTGCTTCTAGTGCATATGCAGCTGGAAGGCATCCAATTTTTTATTTTTTTTAGCTTGCACTAAAGTTCTAGACTCTCGTCTGCCTTCTTGTCCACAGAACGATACATTTGGTCATATCGGAATGTTGTTAAAGTTCCTAAACATCTCACTTAATTTAAGATTTACTCATTTATTTACTTTAACCCAAAGATCTTGACATTTTTTTTGCTTCTGGACTTGTTTTCATACTCTCAGGCATAATTATACCATTCTTTAACCAACTGCTTCAGATATCTCATTCTAGTTTTCTCTTAAACAGTTGTTGGAATAGTTCAATGTTAGTAAGAACTCGGTGTTGGTGGTAGCTCCCTGCCGCAAACGTGATGTGTAGCATCTAGCAGGATGGGTACAGTGCCAAAATGCTTCTCACTATTCTGAGTTACTGGACAGATCAGCAGTATTGTTCAAAGCGCCATAAAGGAGTGAACTTTGACAACGACCGTATGAAAAAGGTTGATATTATTTACTGTTAAATCAGTTGCTTTATCAAAGAAACTTTATCTCTAATGTTAGGTTAGGTTATCTAGAGATAGTGACAAAACTATATTTGAAGGGAAGTGGAAACCATATGTTTATATAAGAACATTAGTGGAACCAGGTGATAGCAGGAAAATATGTTTGAGGATGTAACTTTAGTGGTTTTGTATACAAATGTATAACCTTTAAAGATCTGGACTCACAATTAAAGAGATGACTCAGTTTAAATAATTGAAACATCCTAGCAATATTAAGAGCTCTCTTTGAAATAAAGGACAAGACTACAAACCTATAATTTTATGTGTTACTTGTTGAAATAGATATCTAAGTATAGTTCTAGGTTTATGTCAAATCAACTGATAAAGGAAAACAATAACACCCGGGCCATCTCTGCTTTGAATTCTAGTTGTCATTTACCAGTCACACATGTTTTAAAACAGACTGTTTGATACTTATTGTACAGAGTTTAAGAATAAAAAAATAAAAAAAACTTAGGGTTTTTCTATCTAAGTATTATTTATGAACCAGCAGGAATCTGTGCTAGCACGGCTGATGCTAATGTGCCAGAACGGGCTAACCAGCTAGCCTTTAGCTTAACATTCCTGTACTCGTGCTTTGGTGATGCAGTGTTGAGCAGAATACATCCGAGTATTTAGTGCCTGATTACTGAATACCTCATCTTAAATGTAACGTATAGGCTAATATTCAAAACAACAGAGAAATATGACATATTCAGAATTTTTTTAAAGTACTCCGCCAGAAGAGCGGTTTTCATTTTAAACAAGTCATACTACAATCTTTTTTTTTCGTATTACTTACAGATCATTTACTATATATGTTAATTTTATATTATTAAAATTAACATACTAATATCTATTAGCAGATTAATGGTTTACATGTATAACATGGACCACATTAAAATATATAAGAACGGTTTCTACCAAACTTTGACGGGTTTGATTGTCTGCTTGTTAAGTAATGAGGTATTAAACCCTGTTTCCAGGTCTCAAAGCTCAAGACATTGAGCTTAGATCACAGTTTTATTCATGTGTAGTGGATGGTTTCATCTCTGACCTCTAGGCTGATGTTTTATCTGTCACCAATGGCTTCTTTCTGCTATATGAAAGCATCGATATCTGCCAGCAGGGCATCCTCTTCCATTTTTATTGAGAATCATTTAACCCTCATCCTACATCCTCATCCCTGTATTGATGTGTTGATATTAGCCTACCTATTGCTCTGTAGCTAGCTACAAAGGAGTAGATCATTATGTCAACTAACCCAACTTCAGTGACCGTCTATATCTTACTGCTAGTTTACATTCCAGTCTTCATTTGCATCTAGAATTACAGAAGGTGCTGTATGTTTGTAGTTTTTTCAGAAATACATCAATAAAAACATGGTATATAGTCTTTAAATGACAACTATCTCAGTGATTAAAGTTAGCTTACTGCTAACTCTGCCAAACCCCATAAGTCATTGTTTTAATGGATGCCTGGATAATAAGTTTTATTGTAACACCTGGAGAACATCCACACTGATCATTTTATTGGAATTTGGACCTTTTTTTTTTTTTTTTTTTAAACATTGTTT